>JAGDQP010004627.1:39752-82401 GCA_022664845.1 Lepisma saccharinum | reverse complement strand
CCCCACCGGGAATCGAACCCGGGACCGCTCGCACTGAAGTCGAGCGCGCTACCGATTAGGCTACGCAGGAGCTCATATATATATAAGGTAAAGGCACTAGTAGTTGACGCTTTAAGGATTTTTTCAGGTTTATTGTCTTACAAAACGTTTTTAAATTGTGATTGTTTATCGAATTGTTTTTATTATACACTTTGAAGGTCTATTTTATTAAACATTATAATTTTTAATGAAAAATAAAAGTTTTCAATACTTTTTTTAAAAAAATATTTCTAAATCCTTAAAAAAGTTAGTAGTTGACATGCTTCATCTTTAGAAGATCTAGTAGTTGACACATTTGTGATTAGTAGTTGACAACTAGTATTTTTCATACATAAGAAACATGAAAGATAAAATTGTTAATATCCTAGGCTTTCTATTGTATTATTAACACTTAAGAATATTAGTAGTTAGCAGTACAATGTCCAGTACCCAATAAAATATGAAAACTCATATTTGGTATTAACAACAAGTAAGAATTTACACTAAGCATTACAGTTTTGTAATCTATGAGAACAATTTGTTCAAAGGACACTATAGAATGCAAAAGCTTGTAAAAAAACAAAGAAATAACACAGAACTTTGACACTGAAAACAACACAGTAAGAAAACGTCAATTCCAAATACTATCCAGTTCAGGGACAATAAAAATGCCCCGTCGACTGTTCACTGATTGAGGTTCTTTAATATGACCAGCAACATCTCCCCACGTATACTCTAGCTCATCTTGTCTTTCTGGCCACTTCCAGTAATTTCCGCTTTTCTTCATGGCAGACACTATTGCACCATTATCTGTAATTCTGGTGATTTTACCAGGAAAATATTCGTTCTCGTATGTTACAATCACAAATTCTCCCACTTCCTTATTTATGGGTTCAACGGTCATAGAGTTTAAACAGATTTCTGAATTGCTAGAATATTCTTCGTTCAATTCACTTGATGAGTCTTTATAAGGAACAGCATCATTTTCGACATCTGTTGTGTCGCTGTCACTTTGTCGATAACATGAAGATGTAGCTAACAAGTCTTGTCTAACATTTTGCACATTTCTTCTTTTAAGTATTAATTTTTTCTCTTGCTCTTTCAATTGCTTCATTCTTTCTATTTCTTCCTTCCTTCTTAGTCTTTTCTGCAGCTCTTTCCTTTTTATGACGTTCCATATCTTCCTTCTTCTTTGCCTTATTTTTATAATAATCTTGCCATATTTTTGAAGTCACAACATTTGGAACTTTTTCCTTCCAATTCCTCTTCCTTTTTATTCCACTTCGTTTTGGGGTCAAAACAGAGATCTTTTAAATGGTCTCGGAATACCCTCGATACTAGGACCGCCCATACCTCCCTCATGTGTTGGCGAGTTAGCAATTTCAACCTGCCCTGACAGTTCGTTCGAATCTGTGGCACGTTCCTGACTTAACTGCTGATTTCCAGCACATTCTGATTGTTATCCTCCCACACGATACGAACTTTTTCCCAGTGAATCCTTGCCTACTTCTTGTTCCACGTTCACATTCAGTGATGCTATAACTTGTGATTCCGGTGTAACGTTGACTTCTTGTTCAACCTCCACATTGTCCGATGGATGATTTTTTTCAAGTGGCTTCTTTTGAACTTCTAGGATTTGATGGTTTTCGATTTTTTCTACTGCAGATATAACTGTCTTCCACGTTTGAAATAAGGAAAGATCTTCCTTTGGTCCTGGCCAATCCTCAGTGTGAGACACAGATAAAAACTGATTAATTTTTTCTTCCCCTATTATTACATTTGAAACTTTTTGAGTTATTTTTAGTTCAGATGGAGTTAAACTACTTCCAGATGTTGTAGCTAAGTGCTTGTTTTGTGCTTCTAATCTAACTGCATTTTCATTCCAGGGATATAATCCACAGCGCTTGAACCCATTGTGCAAAGCAACTGAATATTCTGAATATTCTGGACCATCTAAAACTTTACTTAACAGAGGACCAAAATGTTTCCTTTGTAAGATGGGGCCCTCATTCATGTTCTCCATTCTCCAATTATGCACTTTTTGCTTCCATGTTCCTTTAACGCTGCGAAAAACTGCTACGTCAAGTGGTTTTATTATCTGCGTTGCATTTGGACTCAAAGCTACTAGGATAATACCATTCTCTTCACAGAACCTGCTTGTAAGCAAAGAAAGATGAGAACCATGTCCATCGATAAATACAATCACCGGTAAATTTATATTTTATGTTAACAGCCATGGATGAAAGACGTTAGCTAAAAACTCAAAGAACAGCGCTCCAGTCATCCAACCTGATTCTGACTTGCGAATTTCCCAATTTTCGGGTACACTATTAACTACTTCTGCGGGAATCCGTTCATACGGAAACACAACTAGGGGAGGAGCAAATGTACCAGAAGCATTGCCAGTTATCAAAGCCGTTAAACACTGTTTTTCATCATTACTGACTTGTTGGTAAACCTGCTTGTCACCCTTTCTTGCAAGAACTCTGTTCCCTTTCGGATTTAGAAAGAAAGTAGTTTCGTCGGCATTAAACAATCGGTTAGATTCTTCTAGAATTATCTCATGACCTTCTTCCTTTAAGTAAGTTGACACCTCTGAAAACCACCTTTGAAATTGTTTCTTTGGTAACCGAAGCACGCGACACTGTCAAATTTTGCGCGATCCTTCTAGAAATATTTGCATTCCTTCTAATAAACCCTTTAAACCAAGTTTTGTCAGATCTGTTATTCTTAAAGGGATTCTTTCGTTTCAAATCTTGCATTAACTGTTGAACACTGTTTAGAAATTCATCAACAGTCACAGGGAACCCTGTTTTGCCTACATCAATAATCCACTTCACTAGAATATTTTCTTCCTCTTTAGTGAGAATAGACGGTGGACCCATTTTCCTTTGAACTGGCGTTTTTCCTTTTACTTTATATAATAGAATTATTCGTGGAACTCCATTTTTTTGGCTGAAGCTGCAACAGATACACCACGCTGACGAACTTCCTTTATTGCTACTATCATCTGTTCCTCAGAGTATGACAAGAACCTTTCTTTTACTGGTGGCATCGTCCTGAAAAGAAAAAGTAAAAATGATGTATTTCTGGTTAATAGGAATGGCGAAGGAAAGATTTAGAAAGATAAACCTATTTTGTGAGTCACTGAACAAAGTTTTAAGGAAAAGACTCATTAAGTAAGTTATAGAGCATTTCGACGTTTGAAGCAGAAACATGGACTTTGGAAAAAAAAGACGAAGCTTCGAAATATGGGCGTGGAGGAGAATAAAGCAAGCCGGGTAGAGAAAACTAATCAGGAGGAGTTGCAAAAGCAGGAGAAACGAGAGCAAAATTGGAGACAATCAGAAATTGGAAAATAAATTGTTTGGGACAGTATTGGTTTAGGGAAGGGATTGTTATTTTGAAAGATGTGATACGGTGTATTATAACAGAAGAAAGAACTTGAATGGAGGTTGCAACAGATAAACAGCATTACAAAGGGAGGCTAATACGTTGAGACAAGGAGATTAGCGGGAGATCGATACAAATGTAAGCTGAATAGCTAACGAAAAATTACCTACCGTTAATGGCAGAACACTTTTGATGATAATTTGCATGTTATTAATTTAACAGAATATTTCATTAAAGAACGTTTATCCTCGTTGAAAAAATCTGCATGGGTCCAATTTTTTGGCCCAAGCCTAACCTCAACTCACAAATGCCACAACCCAAACTCTTTCCCTGTAGCGTTTGATTGTTATTAAAAATCATTCGTCAATTCATGTAAATTGGTCTTATGGCGTATATTTTGTAATACCTTTACATAAAAGAAAGTATTAACTTGCATGAATTTTATTCTGATAATTTACAAGAAAAGATTCATTAAAAACCTGAAAGTATTTTTTCAGCCAACGAAGAGTGATTCAGTACTTGACATGCACTGGTGCCAGTGTTTGACACCCATGTCAACTACTAGTTCCATACAATTGTTTTAATTTATAAAGCAACTTATAACATTTCCCATTATAACAAGATGTTTGAAGCGGCAAACGTCAATTTTAGAACAAGAACGGTTGGAACTAGTACTTGACATGGGGTGTCAAGTTCTGAAACTCACGTTAAATTGAGTTTTAGTAAATGACACCCCTCCAACAACAATCAATTTTCTGTCCAAGCTTGTCGCTCTGATTTTGTTACGTAGCTGTATTCTTCTAAGATGGCAAATAAAGTACTTGTAGCAATGCAATACAAACTTTTGTAAGTTATTTATAAATAAAGAGTACTTACCTTCTTAACGAAATCCGCTACAAAACATTATCAAAAAGCTAATCCTCACACTGGTTTCAAGAAATACAATGTCACTTTTTCCCGTAACTCATGTTTTTTTGCAGTGGTGCCAGGAAATAATCAGTGAAAGCCCGGTGTACAATTTGTTTCTACTTTCGTGTCCGTATCAACTACTGGATTCCTGTCAACTACTAGTGCCTTTACCTTATATATATATATATAATGTTCTGCCTCTCCCAACCCGTCTGGTCAGCGTGGGAGTAGTAGACCAACTCCTCCCTTCGGGGAGAGGCCTCATCCACCAGTGGATTGAATATGGCTGTGATTTATTATTATTATATAATGTTCTGATATTGGACCCCACCTTTGCAAAATTCCCGGCAACGCCCTTGCATATGAGTAGTTTATTTAAGAATATTAAGATTAAGAACTAATATAATTATTTTAAGTATTTTTAGAACTTCAAATGCGTAACCTTGTCAAGGCTCACGACTTAGGTGGCTATTCATAGATCCTGGTTTAACATTATTTAGAGATTCATAGTTCATGAGACGCACTTATCTTGCAATAAGTTTCAGAATAACCTGCAGAACTGTGATCATCCTTCGAATAGCTATCAATCATCGTCTGTCGTATGCCGAATACCTACAAGTATGGGAATTTTACGCCTACTTGTGATCTTCATCCATGTTGCTTTTTACCTTGAATTGACATTGCCCAATACTCACTCGCATTACGCGCGGAGGGTTTTCAGCTGTTTCCAGACTTGGGTGAAATCTGTGGTTAAAATTTTAAACACTTATTTAATTCGGATGTGTGCACAACGGAAGTGAACGGGACATAGCATAACGGAACGGAACGGAGGATCATTGAATTCAGAAAGGGGAACAATAATGGTCATTTCCCGCCATTGAGATCCTTATATATAGGTTCTGAATGCGTGTTCTTTGTGTAGCGCAACGAAGAGGAAGGTCTTCATTTTTGGTTAGTAGTCGAATAAAATAGTATTTTGTGCTATTTGTTTATTAACATTATACGTTATCTTGGTGTTCATACTTCTAACAAAGTAATTGATTAATGTTATTTTTTTTTTTACAACGGTTAGATTTTTTGTTGTCTTCAGTCCCCTTAACGACTGTGTCAAAATACTCGTGCGTATTCAGGAGTTCAAAGTTATTCTTCCAAAATGGGTTGGGGAAGGAGGTCCCGTCACGATCCTATTAATAGAAAATAAACGGAACGCAATAAATCAATATCAATACAATCCAAATGAGATAGACGTACTATACTCTTATGATGACTTGTTGGCAAACAGTGGGACCGTGGTCTAGTGATAAGGCATCGGTCGCTGTGCACGGTTCGATTCTCACCTATGTCAAATTTGTAAACAATAAAAAACTTTTTCTTCTTCCTGCTTTCGAAAAATGTTCTGCTTACCCTTCCTTCCCGAAATTTACTGAAATAGAAAGTATGGTTAGACATTTGTTCTTATATAGGCATATGAAAACAATATGCACTTCAATTTAGATTTTGTATTTATACGCAATGAAAACATTGAAGAGTTGTTAAAATATTTTTTCAATACATTATTGGTAAGGAATTCACACTAGGATTTTTACTTTCGCGAGAGTACTGTGACATTAAGACTTTTTTGCTCTGCAGACACTTGTCATTTATTACATTCCCATCATTGCAAATTATGTAAATTCCACCCACACATATTTACACATGAATGAATTTGCACATTTTTTACAATTGTTTGTCCATTTCCGCCTGTCTGATTGGATGAAATTATTTCGAATGCTGCGAATAATTGCAATAATCGAACTAATCGATTCTTTGCTTTCGATTATGACTATCACTAATATCGCAGCAATTGTTAAAGAAGTCCGTCATGCCTGTCATGGTCGCTGCTGGTCTACTCTAAAATCGTGTAATTTTGATATTTTCAATTTGACTGGCACGCCTGGCAGTTCATGGTAAGTGTGTAATTCGTTCCTACGCTTTATTTATACGTGAGTCTTAAGTTACAGATAATGTTCTGAAAGGCATTGCATAATTGTTCTGTGTTGGAAGGTGGTCGTTAGGATATTATACATGATTTTGTCTCACAATATTAGAAATACTAGTATTTTGAAGCGATATTGTGACTTTTTATATATATATTCTTGGCTGCAGGTTTTAGCGCTTATATTTCATGTACAGGTTGTTGTCTTCTTGATCTGGGAAAGTTGTGCATAATCAACATGCCTTTAAGGAAAAGCTCTTCCGTTTATCGTTTTGCGAGTCAATTGTGTTGATATTGCAATGTGGATATGATATAATAAACCATTAGGAACAATATCATTGTTGCAGATAGTGTTTTACGTCATACAATGAATAAAAAGATTTTACACACATTTTCATTAATTTTTTCACATTTATCTACTTAACTACGTATATTACAATGCGATTCTTGGGTATCTGTGACTGCACTTTTGTACTACATTTTACTATACGACTTGCTCAAATTTTACGTTATCTACGCAAGAAAATTTAAAATTTACAGGAAAAAGGTAATCTTTCTAACGTGTTTGGAAATGTTGAAGCGCAAAATATAACAAAGTTTCGATTCATGGATGTGGGAAGTAAACATTGGAATTATTTATATGCACCCGCGTTCGGGTATAGCACATGGTATTGGTGTTAAAGGTAATGTGCATTGCGTTTAATGGGTAATTGTCCAACCTGACTTTCAGTAACCCGTATTCCCTTTCTCGACATGCTGTCCGTAATTTTGGTAGCATAATGCATGTCATTCAACACACGAAGTGACTACTTTAGTATCCTCTGCCTGGATCCATATTTGCCTCTGGTGAACACCTCTAGTAGGGCCTACGTGTTGAACGAATTAATGACACGTGTCTTTTCCTAACTCTTTTTTTGGATTGCTGGCTGTCGCTTTGTATGTATAGAAGTGTGTGTGATAATTATTTGAAAGGAGATGAGGTATAAAGCGTACGTATTGCTCAATAGCGTATGGAGTAGGTAAAGTGAAAATTATCAGTTTTGCGGTCATCCTAAGTAATTTGATCTAACAATATCTAGGAATTTCAAAACTGCAATTCATAGTTCTTCCAAAGATCATTGAAAACTTCTTCAAATGTTTTGCATTGTTATATCCATGAAGCTACTAAACTGCGTACAAAATGCCAATAACAGAACATAATGTCATTCTGTAGTTTACTATTGCTTTTTTTGTTAAATGGCATTGATTATGTTTCAAATGTTGTTTGTTTGTTTATTTTGGATTGTACAATTCAAAATCAAGGGCAAGAAGTAATGTAGAAGGCAATATGTCTCTCTTTGCAGTCATGTAACCCCATTAATTTTGCATCAGGTCGTTTTCTGTCTGGCGTAAGTAGTTAAGTATAATGAATGAGCTTTTGGTTTGGGAGGAGGGTTATAATAAGTATTCTCCCCATACCAACTATTTCTTGCATAGGTCACCACAGAAAATGGGGTCATCGTATAACCTATTGGCGTGCAGTTATAGTTTTACGTCGCAAGATAAGCACTTGACATTTTTCGTTCGGATTTTCACTGTTCTTCTTTATTTCACTTCCGGAAGCTAAATTTATAGGCGCATTGCGGCTACAACATTCCATTCCGGTACTTTTGCACTATATGTATTTCGGGCCATATACACACATTTTCGAATATTTTTCACGAGTTTCCCTCATATAGATTTTGACACTTTAAACAACTGCACTTTTCTTCAAATACGCCTGGAGAATACCCCGTCTTTGTAGTCATCCTTCACCAGTCCTTGCGTCGCACTATATCCAGAAATTTTAATACTGAATCCTCCCCATTTGCCACAGCGTCCTTGCCTCATTTTGTTCTGGTTCTCATAAATGACATTCATACTACCTTCCGACAAGCAACACTACAGAAATCCAATGAGCGCCAGAACATTAACTGCCACTCTCAAGATAGAATGTATCGCTGTCGGAACTTTAAACGGAAGTTATGTCAACAACGCGTCAGTACTAGCTTGTTACGTAACAAGTGAACTGTAAACACAACGTTTCTTGCACTTTTCGTAGATTATCTTAAATTAATGACCATACAAACGTGGAGGTTAGGTGCGGTCATGTATCTTTACAAAATATATTTCCATATGTGCATATTTATTATTAATAATTGCTTTCTTTCACTTATCGTAAGATTATCTTAAATTAGTGACCATTCCAAAATTCCGACAGCGATACGCTCGTTGATTACCGCCGCTCATGGCGCCACAGTCGGTTTTCATATCGTCTGTTCTGTTCCTCAATGGCCGATTAATTTCCACTTCCTTTACTTACCCACAAACTCCATTTCTCTTGTAAATTTTCCATTTTTGGCGACGTAAATCTATAACAGCACCCCTATTGGGGATGCTTGTCGTATCTGGCGTTGGATATATTTGAATTTTGAAATGATGATGGTTTCTTTATTTCGGATGAGTAGAATGTTCTGCGTTTTGTTCTTTGACTCACACGACCCTTGATTTTGGGCCATATTCTGTATTATACGATCCGAAATGATGATGCTAATAACATAAGTACATTCAGCGCTGTATAATACAAGCAGCTAATATAGATAATTAACCAAGAGTCAGGTGAGTTGAAGGATCATATGCGTGCTTGCACTGTTTAGTATTTTTTACGCAGTTTAGTATGTTTCATGGTTGTAGGAATGGAAAATATGGCAGGCCATATTCAGAGAGAACTCACTAATCACAAGATAGTCTCATGATTACTTAGTACTGTGCTAACACCATACTAACTTTTCCTATACAGAAACACAGATTACTAACTTTAGTCACTTGATTACCATGAGATTACTTAGTACAATGATCTTGAGTGATAAAATCTGGCAACGTTGTAAGGGCAGAATTGCGCATGCGTTGCAGGAGAAGGTAAAAGAATGTTTTCTTCCGCAGTGAGGTAAAATTAATTATGTGAGTAATGATAACACCACTATGGCTTACGCTCCACCTGTTCCGTTGTTCATGAATTAAAAGCTAACGTGACATTCTGATGCTTTCGTTAACCATCAGAGTACAAAATAAATGTTCCTTGTATAATAAAACAATTCCTAATCTTTTCTCTACTATATTTTCCTGTCTTTATAGTATTATAAATGAAGATAAAATGCCTTCACAAATATTTCTTGATCAATGAATGTTGAAGTCATTGATTCTCTCTCTGTTTGACTTCACACATGACGTAGACATGAACATTGAATCGTAAATTACTATGTTGGATTGATAGCAGACTCCTTCCATAACGTTTACTAAAAACTTTTATTTACTGTAAAAACTGAAGTAATATTCACAATATTATCTGTCATCACTAATTAGACTTCTAGACAATAAGATGGTAAGACTTAAAAACGATTGTTCAGATAACCGTCCTGACATAGGACTGTATGACGACTACTCCCGAGGATGTGCTTGCCTACACATCCGGACACTCGGACCTCTGACATACAAGTACAATGTAGTCAAGTAGCTTATTGATTAGCAACGCTATAAAAAACAATCAAGAAGCGAAAGAACATTCTAAATTACCGCCGCAGAACAATCGATAAGCGTAACTAACGGAAATGGCAGTATAGCCAAGACATGAATATAAATAACCTAAACTACACAAATAACAAATTACAGCATTCTCCTATTTATATTCTGCCACATAGTATGGAAGTCGCACATAATACCAGGGTTTACGCTAGGATTTTTAGTTTGGAGGTTGTAAAGTCAAAATGAGGAGGGTGTAAGTAGAGTTTTGCAGGGTTTATATAGATTTTTAAACGTAAAAACTAAGTTGTGCTGTGTGCTCTGCGCTTAATAGGAGGACATCCCCATTAACGAGGGTGTGGTCGCTCTCCTTTGCTCTTACTTCCCTATTTCTTTGCATTTATTACCCTGGAGTAGCTACATTGCCATAATTTGAACCATTTCAACCTGTCCGACCGAGACAGTCTGTCTCATCATAAAGAAAGCATGAAAAGTATACTGAATAGCGACCAAGACCTGTGGCTCTTTTCTGATGACAAGAGCAATGAACGTCCCTACGCGTGGTTCAGTTTCAAGTCGTCAAAGAAGAAGGCAGAATTCTTGTCAATGTAGCTTCCCTTTTTACAATTTGTTCAGAAAAATGATTTGCTGCTACAAAGTATAGGACAATAATAATAAGTTGCTTTTACAGCAGGTACAATAAAAGAATGGTTTATTGCCTAGAACAGTCCCATCGCCTAATACGACAAAGCTTCCAGCAATTTTGTGCATATAAGAAGTGGTTCAGTGTTGAGAGATTATTGTGGTTGTGGAAGTGTTGTGCTAAAAGCTCTATAATTTAGTTTGCTTAGATGGCGACGCGTCAGCGCACAATGTTAATGGCTGCATCATCATCACCATGCCTTGACTATCCATCCGATCGAAGATTTATATATATGTATGTATGTAAACGGCCCTGGCTCAGTTGGTAGAATGTTGGCTTCGCATTTTGGAAGTCCTGGGTTCCATACCACCTGGCACCTATCCTGATTTTTCCCGGGCTTTCCTCTCATACCATTCAAATGCTGGGATGCTACATTCAACTTAGGCCTTGGTCGATTCCTTCCCTCATATTTCTCCTGCTGTATCCCGGCCTAAGCCATAGATGCCTAAAAGCCAGAAACAGATTCATATATCTGAATTTTATATGGGTGATATATATGGCGACGAGTTTTATATAATATATATATTTCTGATTGTGGATTTACCTGAACCTATAAAACTCATTGTCACATTCCAGTCTTTTGCATTTACGGTGGAGTGATTTGGCACGGAGGTTGCACCTCGCATGACAGGTAACATCCTAAATTTTGCATATGAAACTAGTTAGAACGGAAGATCCCATTTACCGATAGAGTGTCTGGATTACAGAGCGATTAAATTACAAAAGAGGTAACTCTTCTTTTTCTAGGATTTGCAGGTACGGTGACCGGGACCTTTATCCTTAGCGCTCGTCATAGAATAAGCAGATACTGCTTAGGTTAATTTTGACGATTTGAAATGTTACTAAAATATCAATAGAATTGTGACAGTTAAATGGATATACAGAAAAATTCATATACAGTTAAATGCATATACCATTCACTTCTCATAAGTATTACTGCAGACGAGATAGAAAGCTCGGCGATACTGTCTTACTTTTCACTAAATGCTACTCGCAACCTGGTCACCAGCTACTAAAAAAAAACTTATATTGGATACTGAGTAGTTCTTCCTACCCCTCATTAAGCTGCGACTCTGCCCTTGCGTCTACAGATGTCAGCAGTCCACAGTAATTATGAATATTTATCTTTCTTTCCTTGTTTTCTATCGTCAAAAGTTCCGAGTAGGTCATTAGTACAACGCAAAACTAGACCTTCCCCTTGTTTAAGTACGTAACTAACTTTAGGTGCTACTAGCGCACAAAAAACGATACTGAATACGACTTCGACTGGTCAGCTGTTAGTCACTCGCTGGTACAGCGTTAGTCGCTCCAAAAAAAACGTCTCTGAATACGGCTGGGCATGTGCAGACGTTTCCAGTACTTTATGGGAGAGGTAGCTGAACTACAGTACTTTATGGACTTTGTACTCTTTTTTCATACTTGATGCAGCCTAATCTCAGCCAACATAGCATATCGAATCTGGAACCAGAAATCGATAATAAGTATGGAATTTCTTGGGGAGCTCAGTGGGCATGAAGTGATTACAATGGAACAGTCCCGTGCACATTCGATGTCTTCATGCACGTTCAACTGTGTTGGTGTGGGCTCCGATATACGTATCTATTCAGGAAATTCACCCTATATTGTACAGTCTGGTGATTGTAAACCTGCCTTCAGAAGCTTATATAGTCCATTCCGTTTGCAGTTACTGGCGATTTGAGGATTCCATAGCCATCAGGATGACGGAACTCTCCTTTCCACGAGATTAGCTTTGACATAGAACTGCCAAGGTGTTGATAAGTGTACAGGCTCCTATTTTATAACATGTTTATGGGGGGTTATTTGGGCATGCCAAGCCTATGCAAAATCCATTGTCTTAGAACCCTTTCAGTATTTGAAGTTACAATGTTGTTCTATAGTATGAGATTTATGATCAGTTCATTTGACCGATATTTAAGTGAAAGTTGACTCTGTTTGTAGAACGAATCTAGTATTCTGACTATTTTGCTGAGTTTATCATTGATCGATGAAGAACATTGGGGTTATGTATTTTATATACAGTATTAACTGGTTACAGCAAATACAATTTTAGATCAGGCCAATTAACAAAGGAAACAATGTAAGATCATAATAAAACATACATCGTTAACAATGAAAATAATTTGGTGTTCAAGGAACTGGTCTTAAACATTTTTTAACAAATAAATGTCTTAGTAGAAAACAATCTAAGGGGACCGGAAAGAGATTGATATATGCCGAGTGAACGATTTCCTCTGCATTGCCAGTCTCGGAGTTCCTGGATAGAAAGAAAATGGTGATAGGATAGCTGTACCCCCTCAATGTATTTATTAATAATTTGTAAGTTTCCTCACTTCTGTTCTCAAAAGCGACTAGAAACGAACGCCCTCTGCTACTTTCAGCATTTCCAATGTCTGTTTTTCTCTTGCTAAACGTGCTATCGTCGACCTCAGCGACTTCTTTCCACCACAAGCTCCAAAATTAACTGCCTCAATCAAGCAGAGTATATATACCACAATATTCCTCGTGGAATCTGAGGTATGGAGAACCCTTAGTTATTATTAACAAGCGTAGCGAAATAGCTTCTCGTGAGCCAAGGTTTCTACAATCAGTCTCACATTACAACGTTTCTCATATTTTTCTGCATTCGACCACGATATTGTCTGCGTCTCTTGACTGGGCACGTTTATCACATGCATTTCCGCGTCGCACTTCAGGCTGTTCCCAGTGCTTTCATCGAAACTGCGTCCATAGAATCTACATAAAAGACCCTTGTTTGCTAGTAACAAGTTAGGAGAAGTTCAAGTATTACGTACGTACATAGTAATTTTAGACCCCCTTCCCCTTGTGCTTACGTAAGCCTTGTCAAATTTCTTATCGTTATTTCGCAGTCTAAAAAAGTTTAGAACTTTAAACGCAGTTCGAGGAAGGAGGCCCAGTTGAATGATCAGATTGGACTGGACTTAAATCTACACTAATACGTTTTTATACGAATCTCAGGCAGGGTTGCTTGATTTAAATCAGTTGATTTTTTTGAAAAAAAAAAAATCAGTGGTTTAAATGATAGATTCTTTTTTTTTAAAAAAAAAAAGTAAGAAAAAGTTCAGTAGTATTAATCGTTCTGTGATGTAATCATATACAAGCTTGAAATTTACTCTTTAGTCCTTCCGTGATGATAGGCGCTTATGATGTAAACCAAAACCAAAGTGGTCGATCTAGAATTTAACGAACTATTTGATAGATTCATTTTGATTGACTAAATTTTAGAGAACGTAGGAACACAATTCACATTATAAGTTTACAACTTGTATTACAGATGTGTTTCTTTCTGTAATACGTATGAAAACGAGCACTCGCTTTCTATGCGCGTGGTCACGGGTTCAAATCCCGCCGGGATCGTTTGAATAAAGTGATTCGGAATCCAATTTACAAAAATCTGTAGGTCCCGTCCTTAGAAGCTTACCAGCTCGTTTAGGACGTTAATAATAATTCACTCACGCATGAAAACGAACACACAGAAAACAAAAAATTCAGTTCTTGCTTACAGAACGAAAATTGTGTGTACTTTTTTCTTATTACTCAAAAGCAATTTATATTCATTGGAAGTATAAAGTTTACCTATATGTATGTTGAAGGATAAAATTGCAAACCTGCGTATCCTCTTTTGATTTGAATGTATTAAATAGATCTCATTGAATTGAATTTTAAGACCTCTAGGCAACTTTAGATTAGACCGAATGGATGGTGATGAGAGGATTGGTTTGGAAGGAAACGAGAGAACCCTATGAAAACCCACGCACACAGTTTTTGTTCACCACAAAACCCACATGGCACTATCCTGTATCGAATCGGGACCCCCACGGTCCAGAGGTGAGCGCTGCATCTCTGAACGACCGCGGCTACAAAATAACTCCCATACTTTATGGATTTTTTGATGGGGTGTTCCCAAATGGATAGTGCAATTTTGATGGCTGAAAACTAAGTGAAATGAACTAAAATTTATCTTAGTAAACTGAAATCCTAGAATATTTCGTTAGGAAGATGTAGCCTGGAGAAAAGAGGCAATTGCGATTATAAAATTTGTAATTGCTTAGGAAGGAAAGAAGACACAGATGTCATTTTAGAAGGAAAGTTGATACGTAGAAACATTGTAAATTGTTTCTTTTTCGAAGTTAATTGCGATGTATAGCCCTACGAAATCATTCATCGTGTATCGACGGAAGTAACGTAGAAGTTTCCTACATGTTGACTTCCCTTTGTAAAATATACTACAAGTAAGTAACGCCATATTACAAGTGTTCCTTCCTTTTCAAAGTTATTACAAGTGTTGTAATAGCCTATTTTCAGGGATCCCGACAAGATTTGCAGTTTGTGGGGTGTAAAGTCAAAATTGGAAGGATGTAAGTATAGTTTTGCACGATTTCTATCGATTTATGATCGCAAAATTAAAGTTGGTGGTGTTTTGTTAAGGATTTGGGGGTGACATCCCCCACAGGGGGGCTGGCGGAATCATTGATTCAGCTGGTTTTTTTTTTCCGCATTCCACAGATATTGAAAAATGCAAAGCCAATTTAGATACTGAACGACTTCACTCACAAAGCTGGAGAGGTCTGGCGGAGTCACTGCCTATTTTCCATGGCTATCTTACGCAGCGAACACCACATATTCGTGAATTTTACATAATTTTTGGTTAAAGTATTAGAAAAGGAAAAGCTAACTTAGTACCTTTTTCAGGGCTGCAGGTTATTTAAATCGAAAGTTTTGATTTATATACAAGAAAATCGATTTAAATAACAAAAATGATTTCTTTGAAAAAAAAAAATCGTGATTTTTATCAACCCTGATGTCAGGTAAGCATTGCTCTTATCCCCCCCTCCCCTTATGTAATACTTGAAATAGTCCTTGTTCCAGACAAGTTGTTGGTATAAAATAGGGAAGGGGGGGCAGATGAAACTTTCAGCACTTGCACATTGGCATGTATAGAGCACGAAAATACGCGATGGACATTCCAAAAATGTAGCTATCCAAGATGGCGGCCGACGCTATTTATTAAGATCAACATTTCTTGGCCCTGAATTATCCGATTTCGATCATTCTTTTTTTAAATTAAAGATGATTTTGTTGGCTACAATTTTATTTATGAGCAATATTTTCATAAATCTAATAGTTTTTCAGTTAAATGTAAAAAGTGTTTCATTTTAACCTAAAATATTTTCTTATTTAATATTTTACTTTGAAACGACTAGTTTTAGTGAAACCTATGTCCTCACACAAAATATAGCTTGTAACTCAGTCTTTAATTTAATTTAAAAAAAAAGATCAATTAAATCCGACAGGTATAACCCCAGATATGGGCAATTGTTTGAAAACGTCTGCAATACGAGGTAACATTACGGGGGCACTAATACGTATAGAAGCTACATTATGTTTTGGTATAAAACGGGGGAAGCAACTGAAACTTACAGCACTTGTGCACTGGCGTGTATAGAGCACGAAAATACGTAATGGATACTCGAAAAATCGAAGATGGGTGCCATTCAAAGTGGTGGCAATCGCCAATTTTCAATGTTACATATATCGGCATCTCATTACCAGAATTCGATGGTTCCTTTTTGAAATGAAAGATCATTTCGTTGACTTCAATGAGCAATATTTTCATAAATCTAATAGATTTTCAGTTAAATGTAAAAAATGTGAATTTTAACCGAAATCATTTTATTTAATATTTGATTGAGCCAGATTTTAAATTTAGGCCAAAATTTATTTTTAAAAAGGAGGAAAAACAAAATTTTATGCATAATATTTTCTTATTATTTAAATTTATGTTAGAAAACTACTATTTTTAGATAAACAAATGCTTTTGCAAAAAACACTGTTTTTATTTGAAGTGAAGAGCAATAATACGCTAACCGATAATCTGAACCAGAGCAATTACTGCATATTTCTTTAACAATTGTAACGCAGGATGGCAAGTCCAACAGTTTCTGGTACAGATGCTCCGTCGATCTAATTAATGCATAGCTTTCCTTCGCTGTCCTTTCTCCATTCATGTCCTTCAGCCTCTTGTATACTTAAGAGTATTTTCCCAGTCTTCGTATCTAAATCTCTATCTGGAAATTTGCGCGTTCCAATGTATCGACTACACCCGCCTTTGGATGTAAATAATTTTATCGCAGCTCATTGGCACTTCCAATTCCTATTTTCTTGGAATACATGTCACAAGTAATCTTTTCAATTGTCTTGGATAACTCATCTGGAACAGTTCACTCGATTCCTAGGCTTCTGAATGTTGACATATTTTGTGCTGTTCCAGAAAACCTTTTGATCTTTCCTTGTCCTGCAAATGCATTTACACTGTCACAGCCTGACCTGAATGGAATTTTATTTCAGCTGATGCTACTTCTTAATAAATTTCTGAGACAGTTTGGCCAATATCAAGTATTTTCGGTTAGTTTCTAACGCCTTTCACAATGCATTTACTTGCCTTAACCTATTTGTACAGTACAACAGAAAACCAAACTTTTTATTAGTAGTGATTTATTAGGTCCAGATTATCGGATATTATTGCCCCTTTTCAAATAAAAGCATAAATTCTCAGCATCTTTTGAATTTTAATTTTAAGATCTTTAGGCAACTTTGGCTTAGGCCGGATGGATGATATGAATTGGTGGAATAAAGGAACTGGGAGAACCCTGAGAAAAGCCACGTCCACGGTGTTAGTCCACCACAATGTTCATATAGCATAAGTAGGGGTCGAACCGACCACCCCTTAGCATCAGAGGTGAGCGTTAAACCATTGACCCACCACAGCCTAGCACATTTTTAAAGGATATATTTATCGTTTCCTAATAAGATCTTAAATAAGAAAATAATAAACATTGTTATTTTTTTAATTCACTTAAAAAAATAACTAAAACTAAATATACTTAAGTAAATATTAAATAATAATTTAGGTTAAAATGCACATTTTTAAATTTAACAAAAGATCTTTTAGATTTATGAAAATATTACTCTTAATTAAAATTGAAGTCAAAGAAATGATCTTTCATTTAAAAAAGGAACCATCGAAATTTCGTAATGCGATGCCGGTATGTGTAATATTGAAAAAATTGGCGCTAACCACCATTTTGAATAACAACCGTTTTGTGATGTCTCACCCATATTCGCGTTCTTCATAAACAAGTGTTCAAGAGCTTAAAGTTTCATTTGTTCCCTCCATTTTATACCAAAACATCATGTAGCCCCTACGCGCATTACTGCCTCCGCAATGTTAGCTCGTATTGCAGAAATTTTCAGTTGTCCATATGTCGGGTTATACTTGTCGGATTTAATTGATCTTTTATTTAAAAAAAAAAAAAAAAATAAAGCCTGAGTTACAAGTTAGTGTACAGAGTACTTAGCAGGTGGGGCTTCATCAAAAATAAATAAAAAGATAGTTGCCTGGATGTGCCACTCTTTCCCGCGGAAAGTGAAATAAAATAGAAATAATAGCTTTTGAATACCTAACGTACATAAGGAAATCGGCCACACAAAATACCTTGTGACAAACCGAGAAAACGTAAAACGTCTTCCCGAACCTTTGGCATACAGGATACAACAGAAATTAGACAAAAGTAATTTATCTTGGACAATTCTGATTTATTGTAGTATTAATATGGATCTAACGACTGTTTCCTTTAATTGAAATGGTTGATGTGACTAAAATTTCCCCCCTTGTATGCTTTTTGTAAAGAAAGATTTCTCTAATATATTTCAGAGAGTCAATAATCACACTTAGGGAGATAAAAGAAATCAGGAATAGAGCGGACAGTAAAAGGAGGGGACACAAGACACGTTCACAGACCACCTGTGTATGTTAACGCCCTAATTTAAACCCTATCAACAAGTCGGCTGCACTTCAAAGAAAACATCTTCGCGCTCTGATGCGCTGGTCGCTCTCATGGGACCCAATGAATCTATTCAAATATAATAATAGAGAGATTGGCTCTAACTAACACATTAATGAAAGCAATGCAACAGCTGTCTTCCGGCGTAGAGCAAGAAAAGAAAGTGGGGATCGCCAAGGGATGTCCTCCTGCAAATCGTGGCATCCGGGGATTATCATAGCCATTTTCCACATACACTCAGATGTGGGGACTTGACACATAAAAAATACACTTTGGAAACTGTCGTAGAGACATTGAATTTGATTCGCTGTGCCCGCTGTCGTAGAATTTTACTCATGAAGTACTGTGTCCGTCCATGGAAAAACACAGATTTTGCAATGCAACCGCTGTTGCAACCTCTCTGATGAGGTGAGAGCAAATTCAAAGTGCATTGGGGGAAAGCGTATTCTCCTTTGATGGGTCCAGATTTCAAATCCCTGATCTTATCATTTAGGAAACAGAGTCTCGGTTTTCTGAATTCTCCTGAAAAGCAAAGAAAAATCATAATTAGTAATAAGATGGCATGGTAATGGCTAATTTTGATACATTGAAAAAAGAGAGTATCGACGAATTCTGTGTTACTTTGTAAAATAATTGCTCTCTTAAACGAAACGATAGAAATAAAATCCCCTGGTAGGCATTGCTGCTGGTGCTGATGAGATGAACGCGGTAGGTCTGACAAGGATGAACAATGGTCAGTCTGCGCGGGCTCTTATAGGAAATTACCACCCAAGCCAAAAACAATGGAGCTGCTTAAGCAAGTGGCTCTAAGAGTATTTTAGAAGTCGAGCCCTGATTGAAGGGAAAGCTCCCCTCTGCAGTCAGCTCTTGTACACAGAATCGTCCCAAGAGTTTTATCGTTTTTGCTGCTAAAGCTAAAAGAAATCCTCTATATGGTTACATAGAAAAATATAACAAATGTAATTACATATAAAATGCAGATTAAACATACATGAAATACACTGTTAAAAGGTTACACGCAATTATCTTGCACTAATTAATTTCATTCTTACTCTAAGTATAGTTGATCTGGCCAGATCTTACCTATAACATACACAAAAATTATATATATAATATATATATATTTATTTACATAACAGTGCAGTATAATAATAAAAAAATACGTAGTTTATTAAAGCATACAAAGTAACAGGGAAGTGTAACGAACCTTTTACAATTTGAAAAAAAGAGTGATCGAAATCGGGTAACTCAGAGCCGAGATATGTTGATTTTAATAAATAGCGTCGGTCGCCATCTTGGATAGCTACATTTTTGGAATGTCCACGTATTTTCGTGCTCTATACATGCCAGTGTACAAGTGCTGAAAGTTTCATTTGTTCCCCCCGTTTTATACCAAAATATCGTTTTTTTGGCTTCTGGAACAAGGACTAAACGACTTCTTACAAAGTTTTGTTCGTAGTATCTTGCTTCCCTACGAAACGTTCACGATGACCTTTTACAATGCCAGTACTTCTCGCTACTCAGTAACAACATTCGACGAATCACGCGTGATTACTAACCTTTTAAATCCATTGGTTGCGGAAGGACTTCACACGAATTTCTCTCCCCATCTTTGAACATACGCCGCAGGTTCAAAAGAAATCTCGCTGTTAAAAACTATATATTATATACAGATATCTCATTGCGCGAAGGAGCTATATGCAATATTATTACGTGAACAACTTGTTTGTTATTTTTGGCATAAAGTTTCTGCTTAACGTTTCACCATGAATGAAGCCATTGGCGGGAGCTCTAGGTAAAAGAAGGGATAGAAAAGAAGAAAATTTGCGATGAAATACCTGATTGGCCTAGTGCGTAACCTAAGGTAAAATCACTAGGCCAGTCGGTATTTCATCTAAAACTTCCTTTTCTTTTTGTCTTGTCTTTGTACGTAGAGCTCCAGTTAATGGCTTAAGAGTCGAAACGTTGGGCAGGAACTTCCTGCCACGTTTGTAGCCTTAAGAGGCTTTTAGATCGGGTTTTACTTACCGTCTGCATGCAATGACCATCAATCTACAGTTCAAACAGGCTTCAAAAGTTATTTTGGACTTTTATTAATGGGGTTTTGAAGAAGATTCTGCCCGGCAAGTTAGCTTGTTCGTTACATAATGTGACTTAGAACTTAAAATTTTAAATACCAGTTAAGGTTGAGTTTGCTCTTTTTAAAACGAGGAATAAATTTTGAACACCTTCAGAGAAACACGTTTCGATAGCTCATATTGTTTGGCACCTACAATAGCTAGTCGGTAGGTCAACAGGCAACTTCTAGCTCCTTTATTGACGTACAAGTTACTGACAAAAAAATGCACATTAGTGATTTGTAGTAGGGTTAGGAAAATAACATTTTTTCTTAATGAAAAAAAAGTTCTTTTTAAAACAGGTTTTTTGGTGTAAATAGTTTGCTTTATTTATTTATATTGCATATGCATAGAAATAAATTTGTTTCTCCTCAATGTCCTTATTCAGCAGCGGGGGTATGAAGGATGGGACCTGCAGCTACAGCTTAAAGTGGAATCCGAACCACTACTAGGTTTGCAGCTGATAGAAGTTGTACCTGGACGATTAACGTACGTTAGTTAGTACAACGTATTTCTATAAGGTGTTCTCCGTTGATGAGTCGGTAGACTCATTGAATTTGTAATCAAGGGGTCTCGGGTTCGAGTCCAGGTGAAGGACAATTTCTCGCAGGCGCAAACCGAGTAGTGATTTGGATTCCACTTTAACCTGTAACATATTTCATTGTATAAGGTCCCGTCCTTCATAACCTCGCTGCTGCATAAGGAGAAACAAACTTATTTCTTTCCATATGTATTATAAATAAGTAAAACAAAGTATTTAAACAAAATAAACCTGGTTTAAACAAAAAAAGGTTTTTTTCTTGTTTTTATTTAAAAAAAACATTGTTTTTGCCAACCCTGCCAACGGTCTCTTTCCCTCCGGCTTACCAATTACGATGGAACATAATCTACGTTTTTCCCCCATCCGAGCTACATGACCTGCCCACCTTAGTCGTCGCGATTTCATTATTTTTACATCACGTGAGTCGTAAATTCCGTGTAGTTCTTCATTATGCAGTCTCCTCCATTCCCCCGTCATCTCGTCCGGTTTGGGCTCATATATCTTTCTCAAGACGTTGTTTTCAAACACTCGTAATTTATGTGCATCTGCTAGGGTCGTACTCCAACTTCTGCAACCGTAAAATATTACCGGCAGAATAACCGTTCTCTATATTATCAATTTCAACTTTCTTGATATTAATCGCGAGGTTAGGAGTTTCAGGGCGGAGTAGAAACACGCGTTGCCAGATACTAAATTAATTTTTATTTCTTCCGTGACCTCGTTTTTGCTTGTTAAGTATGCTCCTATGTATTTTACGTTCCCTATGCTCTCATTCTTAATTGTTATGTATCTATTTCCTTGATTTCCTGTGTCATCATGTTATCATCATGTATTTTGTTTTTTCTATGTTTACCTGTAGACCTATCTCATCGCAAGCTTCTACTAAGACTTTGGTGTTACTTTGTCGTGCATCTATATCGTCCCCTATTAAATTTACATCATCCGCGTATACGAACAGTTGATTCAAGGCATTCAATGTTAGTTCCTTTTTGTTCTCTTATTTTCTGAATCGCATATTCTAACGGTGACAAGGCATCACTTTGTTTCAATCCATTGCGAATCGTAAAACTATCTGACATATTATTACATATCCGCACTCTGTTTATGGGTTCGCTGAGACACATCCACACTACTTGAACAAGTTTTTTTGGCATTCCAAATTGTACTAGGATATTGTATAGTTTTCTCCTTTTGATAGTCATATGCTTTCTTAATATCAGTAACTGGTGGAACAATCCCATTGCATTAACCTGAGTCGCGAAAAAAAAAGTTAAAGAAGTCTGTGGTTACCGAATTATTGTACGAGGGTTCCCACGCATCCTGAAAAATCAGGAAATCTTGGAAAACTCCCGGGATTTTAGTATTGGTCCGTATGTAATATCATCACTATCGTTACCATTTTTAGTAAGAAGCACAACCAATTGTAATACAGAAAGATTCACCTATTTTATTTTGTGTAAGCTAGCTGATGTTTGAGTCGAAGTTGAAATGACCGATTCGTGATAAGGAAGTCATTAAAATGCAATTAGTTTGACATTGTTCTGCCAGTTATATTTAAGGTGTTTTATTACGTTCAGCAGATACTAAATTTATCCCTACCGTACGTACTTAATAGGAAGGTATGACTGAATGATAATTTATTTCTCAGTTGAAGTCTTAGGACTACACAATATAAGGAAATAATTTCAAGAATGATTAAATTACAGCTTTTTGTTTGTTTGTTTTTCGGCTATACAGCCACTCTGTCTGTACGTTTGTCTGTCGACAACTTTCAGCACAAATTACTTGCGCTAGGAAGGTGGTTGAGGTGTCGTTGGAAGAGCCTCGTGGAGACGAGTTCAAACCCGTATTGATAATCCAAATCGCATGGGCTGGTCTCGAGTTCCGGGGAAGCAAGTTGAAACTAAGGAACTACTAGGGCTATTCAAGGTGTTTGAGGTGTCATTGGAAAGGTCTCGGTGAGACGAGCTCAAACTCGTATAGATAATCCAGATTACAGGAGGGGGGCATTTTTAATTCATGAATTACTAGGCCTATTAAGGTGGTTAACGTGTCGTTGGAAAGGTGTCGTCGCAATTTTTCCAAATAGGATGTTTACTGGTGAAGCTTGGCGGTAGCAAATATGCACACTTGCACGATTTAAGTTAAAAGCACGAAATCATTTCATGAATTTTAATGTAGCTTGCACCATTTAGATATTTTTTCAAGATTGTGTATTATGCCTTTCCACTGTGAAATTGTATGGCCAGTTTTATCAGCGATGATTGGTCAGGGAATAACATTGCTTGATTATAATCATAATGTAATGGTGTTTTAATTGTAGGTAGCTTCCTTATTCCAACAATTAAAGAAGTTTTTTTTTTCTTTAAAAATATTTAAATTTGTCAACATATCAAGGCTAAATAATTTGATTTCAGGAAGCTCTGATATGCACATAATTATAGAGACGATGTGTAAACCATTCATCAGTAATCACCATACAAAATTAGATTTCAACACGCAAATTAATGTACTAGTCAGGTGGAGAAATTTTTGGAACAGTTGAAAATTCCGGTAGAAAAAGGGGGCAACTTTAACTTTATTGAGGCATATAGTAACAAAATGAAGCTGTATCGATTGTAAGGAGAATAAGGCACGTCCTTTGGTTTGGTAGGAAGTCTGCATTATGCTTGGGGTTCTCACACTTAATCATACCATTCCAGTTACCACAGTTCCTTTTAATTTTGATTAATGGTTTGTGTGTATCTGAGACAGGGTTGGCAAAAACCATGTATTTTTTAAATATTTTTTTGGGGGTGGGGGCGGGTTAAACCAGGTTGATTTGGTTTGGATACTTCGCTTTATTTATTTTTATTACACATGATTCTATTAAAAGGAAAAAGATATACAGTATTCTGCTACAATTTGGAATTCCGAAGAATTGTGAAAAGGAGTCTCAGCGACCCCATAAGCAGGGTACGGGTAGGTAATAATATGTCAGTTTCAAGATTCGCAACGGATTGAAACAAGACGATGCCTAACTATTGTTTAACTTTGCGTTAGAATATGCGATTTTAAAAATTAAAGGGGACAAAAAGGGGCTATCATTGAATGGTTTGAATCAACTGTTCGTATACGCGGATGATGTAGATTTAATAGGGGACGATATAGATGCACTACAAAGCAACACCGATGTTTTAGTAGAAGCGTGCGATGAAATAGGTCTACAGGTAAACATAGATAAAACAAAATACATGATAACAAGCCGAAACACAGGGAATGAAGGAAATAAAAACATAAGAATTAGGGATGAGGTCATAGAGAAAGTAAACAAATTAAGTACTTGGGAGCATACGTACAAGTAAAAACGAGGTCAAGGAAGAAATAAAAACGTAGTATCGGGCAACGCATGTTTCTATTCAGTCCAGAAACTCCTAACCTCGCGATTAATATCAAGGAAGTTGAAATTGAAAATATACAGAACGGTTATTCTGCCGGTAATATTTTACGGTTGCGAAAGTTGGAGTAGGACCTTAGTAGATGAACATAAATTACGAATGTTTGAAAACAAGGTTTTGAGAAAGATATACGGGCCGAAACGGGACGAAATAACTGGAGAATGGAGGAGACTGCATAACGAAGAGCTTGACGGACTCTACGACTCACCCGATGTTGTAAGAGTAATGAAATCACGACGACTAAGATGGGCAGGCCATGTAGCTCGGATGGGAGAAAAACGCAGATTATATTCCATCTCGGTTGGAAATCCGTTGGGAAGATCGAGATGACGTTGGGAGGACAATATTAGAAGGGATCTTCGAGAAGTAGGTGTTTGTGATGAAAATTGGTTTGATCTTGCCCAGGATAGATCCCGATGGCGAAAGTTTGTTCCTATGGCGATGAACTTGCGAGTTCCGTAAGCCGTAGAGTAAGTAAGTAACATATGGACAGAAATAAGTTTGTTTCTCCTTAATGTCCTTATGCAGCAGCGGGGTTATGATGGGCGGGACCTACAGCTTAAAGTCGAAACCGAACATCTACTCAGTTAGCAGCTGAGTGAAATTCTCCTCCACCTGGACTCGAACTCAGGTCCCCTTGATTACCAATGCGATGAGTCTTCCGACTCATTCATGGAGGACACCTGATAGAAATACGTTGTACTGTTATTGCATACTTGTAAATATAATTACTAAGAGTCACTTCAGAAGAACAAAAATAATACATAACTGCACAAGTGAAATCACTGTACAGAGTTATACTAACTGACACTGTGACTTACGGAACTCGGAAGTTCATCGCAGCAGTAACAAACGTTCGCAATTGGATTCTATCCTGGGCAACATCAAGCCAGTTTTCATCACGAACACCCATTTCTCGAGTTATTAAAATAAATGGACAGTTTCAAAAGACTACAGAGTATAGACCTAATTTAGTCCAAGCTAGTTCACTGAGTCACATAGACTTAATTTGCATATCAATAAAAGATTTGAATTGAATAAAGATAGTACGAATTATTTGAGTTCACTCTGGCTCTGAACCATCCATACAGATACATACAGAAAATACTTTTGATTTCAATAAATTCGTTTCCTGGGATTTTTATGAGGAGAAATCGTGTACAGAATTTCGGTGTATTTTATCGATACTAAACATTATAAAAGCAAAAGAATATTCAGAATTTTTGTTTTGATTGCAATTGCAATTGCATAATAATAATAATAATTCACGTCACTGGATGCAGTCGATAAATTTTGTCAACTTCTATCAATATATTTGAGCAAAGTTCTGAAGTGACTCTATGAAACAACAGGCATTCAAACAAACAGAAAGATACAATTTGGTTTCGTTTCGTTTGTTTAGCCTTAACGTCCTTATGTAACAGCAAGATTATGAAGGACAAGACCTAGTGCTTAACAGTGACATCCGAACCACTATTCGGTTTGCACTTCAAAGAAATTCTGTGGCCCTATCGAGAATCGAACCCGAGATCCCCTGATTACAAGGCGAAAATGATATGAAGTTAACATAGATGATTTAATATGTGGAATTGTCACCATGAAGTTTACACTATTTATGGCATTTTTGCTTTTAATTTTGTTTTGTTTAAACCAGTCAACCCTGATCCGAGAAGTAGTATTAGATGAGGACTGTAATTCAATATTTTCGGAAATCAAAAACCCTAAAAAGGACAATAAACTAAAGAATACCTTGCTATCAAAAGACTACAAAACTAATATAGTAATACTGTAATTTTTGGTAGTATTTCTATAATTTGTTTATATTATTATTTACTTCTAAAGATTGTGCTTATAGAAAGTTGATTTTGATCGTGGTGTATAATATAAACTTGGGTGTCATTCAGAGATCATTCAGCTTGGACTTTACCGGAGTCGCATTCGTCTTATAGAATTTGTTTTGGATCCGTGGTTGGATCGACCCCACCGCGGCGTGGGCTTGAAGGCTGTGCATTGGTATAGGCGGCGACAACGGTAGAGACACAGATTTACAAGAAATGGTGTTCCCCCCTCCCCATGTTAGGGTAGGAGGCTTATTTGATTTTGAGAATTGCTCTTAAACTTTCCAAGTAGGATATGATGATATGATCATTACCTAAGTACAAGGCGAATTGTGTATAATGTGAATACTATGTCAATTTATTGAAGGTAAATAATTGAAAGTTAAGAATAAATAAGGAACTGACAGAAATGAAAGTGATAAGAATTACATGTACATGCGAATATATGTACAAAATGTTTATGGACTCCACCAACAAGCTTCTGGAGGTGATTCCACACATCAAAACAAGACGAAAGTTCCTCTGACAAATTTTCGAAATCTGCATAGTTTCGGAGCTACAGGCTGCGAAAAGCGTGGGGAAATAAACTAGAGAGCTTCGTATTTCTAACACCATGAACACTAGAGTTGATGCGGCATATTACTGTCAAAGATTTTAAACCTGCACTATCCAAAAATGCGTATTTTAAAATTCCACAATGGGCGCGCAAAGGATTCCCCCAAAGGAATTAGGGGATTCCCAGAAATTCTTTGAAGTAAAGATGGGTCAAAAAGGGCACGAATGGGACGGTTTTCCACCAGGAAATAATAATTCGTTTGCGCGAAGTCGACATCTCAAGTAGATTCCATATACCGAATGTTTTTATAAATAATGCGTGGTTGCATAACAAGCAGGAGTAACAATTGCAAATTTCATCGAACGCTTTATTTATCAAAGAGATTGAATATCATTGTCCTGTTGGATGCTGGGGATGACATGTGCCATCCTTACTCACACGGGAGGTCGTTTAATTCATGTTGATTTGGTCGTTTAATTCATGTTGAATATCATTCCTGTACTGCAGAAATATTCCGGAATCACCTACTTTCGCTGAGGAATTCGTTGCGCACCAATCGCGTAATTTTGGAATATGCATTGACGATACCATGCTGCATCAGCTCTACGGTTCACAGTGTTAGAAATATGAAGCTCTAAATTTAATTTTCCCACGCTTTCGACACCCTGTAGCTCCGAAACTATGCAACAAATTACTAGAAATGTTCCCGTGTTAAAGTTCATATTCTAATAGGAAACCCCATAGTGTGCAGTTTTGATTTGATGTAATCCTTCCGTTGTTGAATAACCCGTCAAAAGACGCAAACCCGATTTCGTTTGGTGTGAATTTTCTCTCTTCCTGTTATTTTCTAGTAACAATGAAAGAGGAAAGTAAAACTCTGGATTGACAATAAAAGTACGTCTGAAAACTATTACAATGAGGTAGTACTTGTTTCTCTAGGACCAATCGTGCCTGCAATATACATCTATCAAAATAGCTACCACAACGAAGGAATTGGATTATCCACAATGAAGGAATCTGCGCTACTATTGGCCTTAGTTTATTTGTGGACTCAAAGATAAATGGGGCCGAAAGGTATTATTCGGGCCGAGTTTTTCCTTCTCCCGCCAGTTTCTCGGAACTATGAAAGACAAGAGTAAATCCATGTGTCAGCTATCACAGTACGTTTGGAGGCGATTCCAACGTTATATCAGTTGTTTCTCTGCAGTAATTATCTCTCTCAAATTAAGTAGTCAAGGACTATAGGTACGTAGCTATTGGTCTCAAAATTTTCAAACTTGGCCAAATTACGTAGCAATGCCTTTTAAAGAGAAGATGCATGTATTGGAAACTCCACGTGTTTGTTTTGGACCACAGTTAGGGGAAGCATTTCCCCAGAGACGCCAAAAGGGTTCAAACGTAGTAATTTTAATTATTATGCATTCGCAGAATTCATTGAAAATACTTAAAATATACTTAGAAATGTTACCTCTGTCAAAACAACAGTATGAAAGTAGTAAAAATATCGCTATTTCACGAAGAAAAAAATAGACCACTGGAGTAAGACTCATCTTCCAAAATTGCAGATCTTGAGCGATGGAAGGCAAACCACATTTGCGCTTGGGAAAATACTTGAGGGGTAAACTGTTCTCGTGAGGTAATCGCAGTTTAAGTCCAAATTCACATTTGTATATACTAACTTGTACGTGACATGCAGTGCTTTCCCTGTATCTATTTTGCAACTTTATTTTCTGGTAATAAAAAATATCTTTCTGGAACGTCTTTTGTTAAGTATAAATTATACTGAATTAAATTTTATCTTACTTGCAGAATTGGTTGTGTTCAGTCTGCAGAAATATCTGAATCGACTGTAAAGGTAACCTAAGGCAACATGGCATTGCGTGACTTGGTAGAAGGAGAATGTGGAGGGGCCAATTCCCTTATCCGTCTTACGTCACACTTCGTTCAAGACCGAGGGTTGAAAGAAGAAGGGGTTAAACATCCATACACGGTAGATGAAGGTTTTGCTGATGTCAATGCAGAACAGGTAAGAAAATGTACTTCTCTGAGAATAATTGTGAACGTTTCGAAAACCGGTTTGAGTGAGAAAGATATTTTGTTGGATTTGCTATGTGAGAGGAAGGGTTATTGTGTGTGTTAAAACTTGGTCAGTAGTTATGCATATACTTCCCTTCCGTGAGTGCTGCTGTATGTTCAACAAGTGAACACTGCGTCTCGTATTCGGCTGTTATTTTGAAAGTGTATAGGTTTAAAGTGTCAAATTAATATGCAAACTCTCTGCTGAGCTTTTTTCTATTTTGTGGAAATTACCCGTTTTTCGGTGTAAAATCAGCGACAGTGGTAGGGGTCAGATTTTGCTGTGGAGTTCCTAGGTTCGATTGTTAGTAACGTGTAAAGTCATTTCTTAATAGCTATTTCTGGAGTTATAACCACCAGAGCACAATTAAGTAATCCCATTCTTGCAGAAATTCAACGTACTCAGTTGTTCATACTTTCAGAAAAAAAAAGAAGAAAAAAAAAACTTTGTTGTTGAAACAGTCGTTCTGTTTCCGAAAACATGGACAACTGGAAAAGCGGGGGGTTCTGCAATAAATGATGAAATTGAAGTTGAGAGTACTCACAAGTAAACCTATCGATGCTTCAAAGTGCTTTTGTGATCAAACTTGATAGAGGAGTAGGGTACATCAGGAAGCCACCAGAAAGTATGATTAAAAGTTCTTTCGTCCATAAAGACAGATGCAGTGGCCTAAAGTTTGGCTCATAAGAATAAGCATTTGTGATCTAAGTAGAAAAACACACGTTTATTTATAAAATGTTTGTAATAACGGGAAACAAATACACATTAATGGATATAGGGTGAATGCGCTGTCTTTTAGGGGTACGTTCGTCATGGTCACCATCTTGAAGTCGGCCATTTTGAATCTTGTTCGATTTTTTTTTTTTAATAGAAAGGGGGTCATGTAATATATCAATGTGGGTTAGAATTTTGCCAGAAATATATTGAAGTCAATTTTGCCATAGGTGACATTAGTATGCAAAGTTTATTGAAAAGTTCAGAAAAGCTCTGTTATTTGTTAAACAATGCTAGAAATGAAATCCCAATGCACAGTTAATTAGTATTGCGAACCACCTACACAATACTCATTACGTGTACATCGGGTTTTCATTTCTAGCGTTTTTTCAAAAATAACAGTTTTTCTGGACTTTTCAACGAACTTTGCATACTAATGTCACACCTCACTATCTCTCTCAAAAATAAATTTATGGCAAAACCACTTCCGGTAAAATTCTAGCCAGATTGATATGTTACATGACCCCCTTTCTATTATAAAAAGAAGCGAATAAGATTCAAAATGGCCGACTTCAAGATTGCGACCATGACGAACGTATCCCTGAAAGAAAGCGCATTCACCCTATATCCATTAATGTGTATTTGTTTCCCGTTAGTAGAAACATTTTATAAATAAACGTGTGTTTTCCTACTTAGATCACATTACAAATGCTTATTCTTATGAGCCAAACTTCGGGCCACTGCGTCTGTCTTTATGGACAAAAGTACTTTTTAAATCATACTTTAGTACAGGTAGTTTCCTGATGTACCCTACTCCTCTACCTAGTTCGATCAAAAAAGCGCTTTGAAGCATCGATAGGCTTACTTGTGTGAACGTTATTTCAGCCACAGGAACTGATTTTACCGACTTTATGTAAGGTTCTGTATATAGTGTTATTGATACCAGACGTCAAGTTGTCTACAGTCTTCGCTCTCAAGGTTATGCGCTGATGCGATAGATAATAGTTTATCTATAAAAGTAAGAGTTTATGGTGGTTCTTGATTTTAGTAGTGTGTACAGTATACCATTGTCAGTTGGACTAGAATCCCTGAATTAGAGAACACCAATTGGGTATTTGCAGATTTATTTCTTAACGAATGATTTACACAGTGACGTGTTGACGAAAAATCCATTACCAAGATTTCTCGTCAGTCAGATTTTAAGAGTTTCTAATTAGCTAACGTCATGGATCTTTTTTTTCTTTTCTATATAACGTTCCTGAAACTTTAAATTCTAAAGTAGAAATTAGAACTTTCGTGTTTCGTCTGCAAATTATTTACTCCCTTGAACAATTTTTGAAACTCACTGTAGAAAATTACTTAATGTTTTCGTGTTAGAAAATATATCCCTTGATAATAATAATAATAATAAAAACTTGAAAAGAAGGAATTAAATCCAGATCTCTCATTTGCAGAGACGAGTGTGGCTTTTTAGAGCATTTTTCTTGATTTCAATTTTTTTCGAGTTAAGCAATCAATATTTTGTGCATTTTCAACATCTTACGACACTAAGTTTCTGTGTAAAGATAATTTATTTATTCGTTTTTCAGTTGGTACAAGATTTTCTTGAAGAAACATTCAACCATGCAGTTTCACCCCCACCTCAGTCTTTTAGGATGGATTCTTTGCTCAAAGAAATGAGAGAAATAGAATCTGGGCAAAGCCAAGGACCAGTTCAAGGTCCTAGGGTCGCAGCTATTGCAACGGAAGAGGGATGTTGGGCTGACCAATATCTCGAATCAGGGAAACAATTTACTGTAAGTTCTTTTTTTCCTTTTCTGAATACTGTTTAGTTGTTTTTTCTTTCCTGAATACTTCCCCCACTACAATTCATTGCACTTTACAAGTATCAGAAACCGTTATTTGTTCCATAAATTGAATTCTCAATAAACATCAAGGTAGCGAGAGTAGTAAGTTGTTACTAACAATGTCTGGTAGCAAGTTATAAATCCAGAAAAGAAAAGTGATTTGAGTGATAGAATATTCAAATATTGTTTTTGGTACGTAAGAGTTTTCAGTATATTAAAAGATTAAAACAGCTATTCGTATGTTAGTAAAACAACTTTCGAGAAACTAATTCCTTTTTTTAATTTTGAATAATTTTTTGTGCTTGTCATGCGTTGAGTTGAATGGGTGGAAACAACGTACCGATTCGCATCTACAAATATTGATGAATTTCAAGTATTCTGAACAGAGACATTTTTTTTAGGTATTACTTTAAACAATCCCTTTATATATTAGGTATTTATTAGGTGATCAACCGTTGAACATTTATACATATCTCTATGTTTTATTTTTAACTTTTCAAGCTTTTTTTTTTAACTTGATCTTCCCTTCAGTGTTAATAAATGTATAGGTTTATGTCGCCGAGGAAAGTTTTGAGCTACACTTTCTATAATGTCTTTGTAATGAGTTTCACTTTAAAGTAGTTGGTATAATCAGTTTTGTAAATAGATTCTGAGCGTAAACTATTCAAGTAGGTAGGATTCGTATTCGAGATAAAAACAAGTAACTATACACATAATTATAATTGTCTTCCCAAGATAGGTTTTTTTTTGTCATTCCGCATCAAGACATATCGTACCCTTATTTCAATAGTGAAACAATTCAAAAGATGTGAATTTCGAGTTATTACCATAAATGAGTTAGACAGCATTGCATTGTCCTATCAACTATTAAACGTAGAACAGCTTGGTTGTATGTGATTTTGTGCTGGTGTCGTTTTTTAGGTTTCATATACATTTCAGAAAAATGACACGCTTTTAGTTCTTGTTACGTAATGTCCAAAACCGTCATATTTCGAGTTGTAAGAGCGGCCTCCTCCAGTTTTGACAAGTTTTTTGATCGAAGTTTGAAGAAGAAAATTGCATTCATTGGAATTGAGTTGTGTTACTTTTTAAGTAAGGGTGCGATATGGTCAACTGGTCATGATTGGTTCTATTCGCTATGACCCGTTGTAGTGTATTTCTGGTTGCCATTTCTTTTTGATTTGGACTTTGCTGTCATTTTTATTAGCACAAAGCTTCGATCTGTTAGCGTTACGTGGATATGCAATTTATGTACGTAGGTCTATTGTGCTTTAACTTTGCATTAGAATATGCGGCTCTAAAAGTAAGTAAAGGAGGACAAAAATAGACTAATATTCAATACTTGAACCAGCTGTTTGTATACGCAGATGATTTGGATTTAATAGGGGGAGCATATAGATACACTACAAAGTAACACCAAGGTCTTAGAAGCATGCGAGATTGGTCTACAGGTGAACGTGGAGGAAATAAAATATATGAAAACAAACTGAAACACAGTGGAGGAAGGAAATGGAAACACAACCATTAAGAACGAGACAGAAGAAGTAAACAAATTTCTATACTTGGGAGCGTATGTAACAAACGAAGTCATTGAAGAAATAAAAAGTCGCTTAACTTCGGATAACTCATATTTCTGTTCAATCCAGAAACTTAACTTCACGATTAATAATATAAAGTAAACTTAAATTTAAAATATACAGAACAGTCATTCTGCCGGTAAATACTCTATGGCTCTGAAAGTTGGAGTATGTCACAGGTAGATGAACACAGTTTGCGTGTATTTGAAAATAAGGTTTTGAGAAAGATACACGGGTCAAAACTGGGCGGAATGACCAGAGAATGGAGGAGACTGCATAATGAAATACATAGATTGGATTCACCCGATGTTGTAAGGATAATGAAATCATGATGGCAAAGATGGGCAGACCATGTATCTCAGATGAAGCATCCATCTTATTCGTCTCAGAGATCATACTTTTATAGCAGGATTCTGTTTGTGAAACATTAAATATCACTCGCGAATCACTTAATCTAAGAGTAGTGCCCCAGCGCCATCCAGCGTAGCTGTCGGCGGTCAACACCCTCAATAAACATATACCTTTTTTAATGAAGAAAAAAGAAATTAATAAAACGCTAAGAGGAAGGGAATATACTTTTTATTTGGTTCATGGAGCATCGGACTCCAGAACTGCATTTCGCAGCACAATCAAAATTTAATTTCTATCACAGTGATCCTTGTATTTATATTTACATCATATAGAAGCAAAAATTGTTTAAGATTACATATATACAATTAAGTATAATTCTTTAAATATTTGTTTAAACCTAATATAGTTTCGTTCTTTATATTAATATAATTAGTAAATTGTTTTAAAAAAAACAACTACTTCAAAATCCATTAAACATTAATATTTGCTCACTTCACATATTTTAGTGCTGCCAATCTGTTGAGCACCATTTCAAATTTTCTAATTAACATTCAAAATTGGTAATTAACATTGAAAATCTGATTAAATCAATTTTATCTTCATTAAGTAAAAAATTAAAATTAAATTAATCTTTTAAATAAGTTAAATAACAAACATTAAATTATATTTTAATTATTGGGGTAACTGCCACACAGATAAAAAGAAATGAGTTTATATTCCTTCGAGGCGGCTAGGAAGACGGACACATCGTTGGGGTGACAATATTAGAAGGCATCTTCGAGAGGAAGGTCGTGATGAAAACTGGCTTGAACTTGCCCAGGTTAGAAGCTTGTGGCGATGCACTTGCAAGTTCCATAAGCCATAGAGTTAGGCTTCCTGTGCTTAGAAATACGATTTTCTAAAATGTTAAGTGATTTGTGTGTGTTGAATTGTTTGAAATTTATAATCATTTTATTAGACTCCTGTTGGTTTGCGTCCTTGGTTTAAATTGACTATAGATGTTTACGGTTTTAATGTTGAAGAATTTTGTGTCTGTGCCATTTGGTCGCGAGGTACACACACATTTGAACGTGCGTAAGGTGTAAATTGTATTATTTATTGGGTTGAATTTGTTCTTTGTATTTCTGAACAATTCCCACTGTTAGATTTGGCGTTAGTTTTTATTTATCGGTAAAGTGATTGTGAAATCTTCCTTATTTCCCATTAATTGTCATTAATAACCGTCTTTTTCTTCTTAACTATAGGACCCAAAGGATAGTACAATTTGGGCTAATGAATTCCATAAAGAACCCGTACTTCCAACGGAGGAAGTACATGAATTAGGACTAGGACCAAAATGGGCTAGAGAATATTTAGAAGCAAGTGAAAGCTTATTGTAAGTATTAGAGTGTACACTTCATTAAGTTTTCTTCATATAATCGTATTATAAAAACATGTAAAGCCATTTTTATGTGGACTTTTCACAATTCGTGTGGCGTTTCAGGGGAAGCGAAAGGAACGCCGTATTCTTCGAGCAGATCAGTTTAAAACCGTGTTTTGAACTACCGTACGTTCTTTACCACTGTTTTTTTTTAAATAATATTTTCACATCAAATACCAACTGAACGAAATCTTATAAAGGTATCCCCTGTGTGATGCACAAGTGCCGCGAACGGCGCGTAGCAGATGTGGAGGGAGCGCTCCACATATGCTCGATCTGCAACACAAAGTGAGGTGGGGTGTTAGTCCCAGGCTTGACCACCTTTACCTCCCAAAATTCCAAGGGCATTCTGGTACTCAGTTTGATAGGTGACTGGGTGCACCTCAGTTGTCCGACTAACAATAATTTATTTCTAGTATTAAAGACCTATTATTTTGAGAGAAACGATGTCTAGAACGGAGTTAAAACTTTGTTACCTCGGTGCATGAATAGTTCTGAGATAATTTCACCCTCGAAGCAGTGAACATCCATTGTAAATGTAACCAGGCAGACGTGAAATGTGATCTTCTACGAGGGTAATTTCATAAATAATGCACACGCTGGCAACACTGTAGTAGATAATGCAATTGAAGTGAGGGTAACATCAGTTGGAGTTGCGTCCTTGCGCCAGCAGAACATGTTCTCCTGTGCTATCTAGTGTTAGTCGTTTGATAGTGACGAGGGGTTGAAATTGAGCCTGGGCGTGTTTCGGGTATTGTGACTGTTGAACTTGACATAGCGAAAAACCTACAGAGCTTTGAGTGAAATTAAAAAATTTCGACAAGCTCAATCAAAGGTCAAACAAATGATGACCTTCGCATATGATCACCGTGGAATTATCGTGACCCCATTCAAAAACTGCGTAGAAAAATGAACAAAAACCTACCTCAATTGCTCGAGGCCAGGCCAGGCATTCTCCATGACAACGCTCGCCCGCACCTCGGGAATGTTGTAACTAAAAAGCTGCTGAAGTATGTATGGGAAGTGTTAACTCATACGCCCTACAGTTCGGACATGAGTCCACCAGACTCGGATCTATTTGCAGAGTTGAAAGGATGTGCGGACGTCGTTTTCCTTCTTTGGTAGAGCTTTCTGCCGACGTTACCCGAGCCTTTCCACAGATAAACAGAACTGCTGCCTTGAATAGAACAGTAAAGTTTTCCAGACTTTGGGACTCTAGTCATTGAGAAGAAGACTAGAGATACTGTAAAAATAATAAATGGTGTAAGTAAATAATAATAATAATAAAAAAGAATGTGCATTATTTATGAAATGACCCTCGTAAGTAATAAAATGCTTTGATTTATGTTAGAGAGGCTTGAAGAAAAACACCTGCTAAGAAACTACACTTAATTTGACTATACAATGTGTCCCTAAAATAGTATGACAAAACTTCAGAAGGTAGCAAAAAGTAAGTTTCTCGGCAAGAAATTTCGAGAAAAAAATGCGTAGTTTCGGAATAAAGACTCTCGGTTGTGGCGCTTATCGTATTTCAGAATTTTTTTGAGTGCAACTTTTGAAGCGTGTCTGCAGCTCACTGTAAATAATTTCTTGACAAATTCTTATGTAGAAAAACCTTTCTATGTTGTACTACCTCTTTCATAAACTGTCCTCACATGTAATCCATGGATACAGCTTCGATTGTGATTTACTAAATTGATACTTTTTTTGGCGAAATTGGGTCATTTGTGACTTCGTCGTGCTACATTTGGGCGCCTCTGTTTCCGAAACCACTCTTTTAGGAAATCTCTTCAGAAGAACTTTTTCCTTGTTTTGGCGTATCTAATCACCTGCCAGAGTTTGTCGCGCTATTTTAGTTACTCACTATGTGTGTTTGGAAGTGCATGAACTAGTTTGTTTAAATGCTAAAAAAGAGTTCTCGTAAGAAGTATAAATGAGTAGTGTCAATGCTTCAAAAGATATAATCACTTTCAATATCCGTTACAATATCGGTAACATAAGTAGTGAACTTAGAATGGCCGTATTGCGAAGAGAGACAAGTTCAAACATTCTTAGTTATGTGTAATTTTAACACGTAGAATATGGCTGCATTTTTCGTAGTGACTTAAGTTTACCTGACGACCTTAGGTTTCACCGAGCGGTTGTAGCCCAATGGTAGCTCTTTTTCCTCGGTTTCGGGAGGTCCTAGGTTCAATCCCAGCGGCCGACTATCCTGACTTGAGGTTTTTCCTCAGCCACAACAGGCAAATCCCAGGATAGTACCTTCAAATTAGGCCCTGTCCTACTCCTTCCCGCATTCTTTTTCCTTCTCTCTTGCAGCCTGAGCCTTAGATGCGTAAAGGCCATAAATAAATTCAAACTAACATGTAATTATAAAATGTCAGTTATTTATCACTTCCATATTACTAGTGAACCACATCCAAATTCATCAGTGTCACTATCAATGAAATTATGAACACACATCTATGTTACCTCTTTCTTCATTTTCGCTGATCCAAACTTCAGTAGAACCCCATATTTTGTGTTAGCCTGTTGATAAGTAATCTTTTGAACTGAATTGAGTGTCAGGCGTAACTCTAGATCTTTATATACACATGTATGTCTGTTGCAGAGCTGAGTCCCCTAGGCAATGTGATTTAAATGACTGGAAAGATGAGTTTCAGTCTCCGGATACGAGTGGCAACGTCAGAGAACAAGCACGAGAAGTACTGAGTAAACTTGACGACCCAAAGTTTACTTATTCTAAGGTAAGATACGCCCGTATTGTAATTTCAGTAACTATACCTCGTATGTATCGCTGCATAAGTCTGTGATTAATTTTGGTAACGATGGTGGTAGTTTTTTTATAATTTGAATAACGAAAGCCGCTATAAAGAGTTGACGTTTTTAATGATCTTAAGAACCATGTAACTTCTCAACAAAATACGAATATTTCCTTTAAACTCGTCTGTCATATAAGAGAACAGAAAATCCCTGTTTTAATATTATTCCCGTAGACTGGGGTAACATGGCAGTCCTGGATCATTGGTACACTTTGATACTCACCATGTCAACGTGATACACAGTTCTTTCCAGGGTGGCAGTTATTATGGAAAAAGGTTACTGCTAAAGTTACCCCATTTTGCAGTATGTTTTTGCTGTAGTAAAAGTTCAGAAAGTGAATAGGCTATAGGGTGTTCAGCTTCACACCATTACTGAAGCGCACGAAGTTATGAACTGAGTGATTGGCGTTTATTTATCGATTCTTCTAAATGATGTGCTTTGAACAACGATGAAAACACTTCTTCAGTGCCAGTCTTATATTCCGGGCGAAACATAAGTGGTATCTGGGCCGTGACCTGAAGTTACGTGCGATTTTGTTCTGACAGCAATTAGACCATACTAACTTGCCGTTCTCTTGTACAATATTTGACGTGACAAAGATAAAGAGGCTTCCCCGTATCGGGACAGGCGTAAACCATAGTGTTGGTACCCCTCATAACATTTATTTTATCTTCATCCTGTACGATATGAACTGCGGAGCCAGATACAAATATTTTATGGTTACAGGCTTGCATAAAAGGAACTGTTTACAGACAAAAGTAAAACATGTTAGACACACCTAGTCTTAATAGAAGCAGAGTAAATACCTTTACTCATGAAATTAAAAATAATAAAACAGCTTTCAACATATAAACAACACAATATTAATATTAATAATGCAAACGTACATTACAATAGTAAGAAGCATAATTATAGAATTCTTGTATATAAGTTTGACTGACATACATGAACGGTCATCACCGTGTGAGTGGCCACCACACACGAGCAGGTTCCGTTGCATATTTAATGGAACCAAACACTGCCTTAGAGTGCATTAACATTTGTTCATAAGCATATTTTAAAGTATTTTCATATACAGGAAGTAATGTAATGATTTGTTTTGTAGGCCTCGTTAAAAAAAGTTCCTTATTCACGCAGTACTTTTCGATCTCAAACCTGAGACCATCTTCAGGTGTGACAAACTTTTTTGTTTAAATTTGTATGTGTATGTGGAAAATACTGGAAAGAGTCTTACGTTTGAGACCGAAAACTACTTCGTGAATAAGGTTTTATTTATTATTATTATTATTATGCAACGAGGACTACCAAAAAGCAAGTACATTATTTATTTCACAATTTGAGGAGTTCTCCGAGCGCAGTAATGGCATTATTTATAAAGTATTTCGTATATTTATTTTTACAGTTTATGAAATTTATGAAGAAAGTGGGTGATGGAGAAATAACGATAGAATCAGGCCATGTGATTGGTACCACAGACGAAGATGAAACCGAAAGTTGGGTTGACCAGTATGCTCAGTTTGCCAAAGAACAGGAACAAACAAAAGTAACAACAACAACAACAGCAGCAGCAGCGGCAAATTGGGCGCAAGAATTCGCCTCTCAGAATAACAATGGTAAGCTTGTTAAATGTCCGTAAACATAAGCAACATTTTGTCCCCCGAGTACATAAGACTGTGTTTAAGGAATTTAAGCACTGATTCATTCAGAACTGAGAATTTTCAAAATGTAGACACGGAAGTGGTATGAAATATAGTTAGTTACGAGGAAACAAGGCGGTTGTTGCAGATGGAGAGGATTGTTTTAATTTCAACAATACAAATCAAAGATGTAGCATACTAAGTAAATTGGCGAGATGATAAAGATGGCGAGTGTCGGAACGAGTTTTTCTTGTGAATGCTGGAGCGTTGTAAGGTTAGGTTGAGAAAAAAGAGGAGACTTATTTCCTTAAAGTAGCATGTAAATGCATTTCTTATAATGAGATTGTGTAAGTTGGGAAGTGTGGTCAAAATTAACCAGGGTATGTGGGAGAAGCTTTTTCAGTCCACGTGACCAAGGTGTCAGGTGGTTTGAAAAACCGGGAAAGTCAGGGAATTTAGTTCATCAGGGAAAAGTGAGGGAATTTTCTTTAAATCAGAGAAGAGAGGGGAATTATTATAGGATTTCTTCGTGCTCTGCCCATTTGTAGGTGTTCCTTTCCATAGAGAGGAGCAGAGAACGATATTTCACGTGCTTGCAGAAATTTGTGTGCGTCCGTGACCCTGCTATTGTGTGTGGAAGGTAAAATTAAGCTTATTTTTCAATCCTTAAATAAGTGTGTCGACGACAATATGGAAAGCCTGGATAAGTTAAGACTGCTAGCTGGGCATCCTGGGAACCTAATAGGTTGAGTATTTTTTCAACTTAACAACGCTTTGGATGGTGTTGGATAAGGAGATTGGAAGTAGAAAAACCTTCAGAAGAAGGCAGAGCTCATTTCAGACTAGGTATGTGTTATATCATATCATATGTGAACCAAGAAAAGTATGTTTTTATTTGTGTCAGGAGATGAAAGGGGCAGATAGCAAGAATGGATATTAATGACATTTACACAAATACATTCCCCACAGTTTTAAAACGTTAGACCCAAAAATTAGGTTAATTAATTTGAAAGATGAAAATATCTCACCCAATTTATGGAAGACCCCCCTCCCCTACTTTTCTCTCCTATTGTAGCTAAAGGGTTAGATAATTCAACATTCTTTCATTGGATAAGTTTAACATACCTCTGTGCAACTAGATATTGGATAATCGAAACAAAATTTCATTATAGTATGCATGTTAATTTTTATTCTCACAAAATCAGCAACTGATACGACTATTTCTTCCCAGTAATATCGTCAATAGGTTAATGGTTAACTTGACGCCTTGTTGGTTGATTGTATCACGTCTTGTTTTCTAATTGTATAATAAATTTCCAGTTCCTATAAAGAAAAAAAAACAGCCGAACTTGACTTTCATAACCTAACTCAACCAATTGTCTGGCGATGACTCATACTCCTGGATACCAATGCAATAGTAACACTGTTTTTATCTTTCTATTCATATTAAAACGCCTATTTGAAACTTTTTATTTCATAATCGAGGCACGCAAAAAAGAACTTTAAAATGTAGCAAAAATTTCAATTTTATGAAACTTTAACGTCCTTGCGGCACCTCAAGACGTACTCTAATATTTTTCATATTTTTAATTTATCTTATCTACACCAAAAGGCAACTTTTCCGCGCTATTACAAATTAAAAATCAAAAGTTGATTTTTCGTTCCACCCTATTGTTTAGGCTCTCACTTCTGTCTTGTTTTTATTTGTATGAGTGGTAGTAGATGTCATAGTCGTTGATCTTCAGAGCATGAACGTAACCAAATCCAAAATAGTCCCTTATACTAAAGATAACCCATGAATACTCTTAAATATGCTCAAATATAGCTGGATCAGAATATCTTTATTAAGCAATGATTTCGTTGTGATCTTTTATAGTAATTGAACTATGAACGACCAATTCAGAAGCAAACGTAAACATCAGGAGGTAAAGGTTCTGAGTGTTCATGAACCAGTACGCAACAACTTCCAGAAAGTCATCTTCCATAAAATACATATATAATACTGTATATCAATATTCGCACCAGAAGACCATATTTCCCAAGTCCTCATAAGCACTCTTCATGATACAGGAATCAAAACAGCAGACTCCATAATTACATTACGTGTTTATAATCCTAGAATAATATATATATTAAATATTAACAAGAATGTCAATAATATTTTCGTTTGCTGCAATTCCCAAAGTTGCCAGATCGTAAATCCAACATCTTTTCGATCAGATTGGAGAATACTACAACTTCTAGACACTCAAATTGGGTTGAAGTCTTTATCACATATATCTGTGTGTGTTGTGTAGTCATCCTCAACTTTCGTGATGCGTTCGACAGGTTGAAACGGATTCCTGTGTAAACTTTCTATCTACATGGTTACTCTGTGGCTCTTATAATTGGAAATGTATTTTCATTTCTAGGTGCAAGTGCAGTACAAACGGATGCAGAGAAAGATGATGATTACGATACCCAGTTCTGGAGTAAGTTACAAGAGGAATGGGAGAAGCTAGCAAAAGATGGTGACCTGGGTGATCATCCATGGATATCAGAATTCTCGGAACATTATGAACCTTTTAAGGTAGTTGAAATAATTACATTTTCTTGCACATACAGGACTAAAATTGAAAATCCTATACTTACATACGGTGTATTCCGCTAATTGAGTTTTTTCTGTCATAAATTACACGAAGTACATTTTGGTCTCAGCCTGAGATCATCAGTCTTTTGACAACTTTTGTTAAAATTGTGTATGTACAGGTGTATGTGCACAGTAAAGAAAGAAATGTTAATGCTACTTACAAGAAGTTGTAAAATATTTATTAACGTATTATAGCCTCCATTCGAAACGTACATACTTAAACGTTTAATTTCTTGTAAATAACATTCTTTTCTTTACAATTTTTCTATTGAGTACCTTTTCTACATGTGCTTGTCTAGACTTTTTGGGGAGCATAAAATTGTATTCAAGTTGATTTAAATATATTTTTTTTCTGTGATTCTTGGGAAGATATTAATTTCCATTAGTTTTTTTTTTATCTACCCTTTATTATTTTTCTGTTGCTGTATTTAGGTTTTCCAACTTCAATTTGGTCGTCTATACAACTTCAGTTTAGTGTCTTTACGTAATCCATTTTGTTGTTGACCTACTTTCAGTATATAATCTTTCTGTGGTCAGATATGTTGTATGGGTGCGGATCAGAGAGAGAGTATGTGAGTGAGTGAGTGAGAAAGAAACAAACAAACAAACAAACAAACAAACAATCAATCAATCAATCAATCAATCAATCAATCAATCAATCAATCAA
>JAGDQP010004627.1:26055-39742 GCA_022664845.1 Lepisma saccharinum | reverse complement strand
ATCAATCAATCAATCAATCAATCAATCAATCAATCAATCAATCAATCGGAGAATGTTCGTTATGATTTCAATTTATCGGTCAATATATGTCTGTATCAGATAGAGATATGTCTGAGAAATATATGTGATTCCGAGAACATAGGAGGTGTGATAAAAAAATACGATGAATTAATTTTTATAGCAGCAACTGCTGACTCTACATCCATTTTAAGTAATAAGTCCAATAGCCTGTCCAATCGTCCAATCCGTTGAGATAGTCAGTGTTAAGTTCGAACAAGTTGTGACTTGTCCGTCGGCTTCCAGAGCCGGAAGAGTGAGGTCGTGTTTACCGTGTCTGTATTTCATCATGGATTTCGAACAACGCGTTAACATTGTTTTAAGTTGCAAAAAAGTGCCAAAGAAGCTCATGAAATATTAAAATCAGTGTATGGCGATAATGTGGTGACTGAAGACTGTTTACAAGTGGTATGAACGATTTAAAAGCGGAAATGAGTCGATTGAAGTTGAACAACGGTTGGGACGTCTTTCCACCTCAAAACAGACGAAAACGTGCAAAAAGTGGCAAAAATGGTTCGTTCGAACAGGCGATTGACTATTCGAGAGCTTACTGAAGAACTGAAAATCTCGTACGGATCCGTGCAAAGCATTTTAACCGATAATTTACAAATGAGACGTGTGAGTGCGAAATTTGTTCCCAGACTTTTGACTGGCGAACACAAGGTAAATCGTGTGTTTGTTTGATCCGCGAGTTTTTGGCCGAAAAAAAGGTTCCTGTCTGTCCACACCCGCCTTACTCTCTGGATTTAGCACCGTGCGACTTCTGACACTTGCCAAAAAATAAAAACGGTGCTAAAAGGAAAATGTTTTGACACCATTCCCGACATTGAGAGAGCAACGACGGAGTAGCTGAATGCCCTTCCCAAAGAAGCCCTCCAGAAATGCTTCTAATCATGGAATCAACGTTGCGATAAGTACATCGCTAGCCAAGGAGAGTACTTTGAAGGAGATTAATTGAAATTTGAGATAAGCTTATTACTTTGTTCGTAATAAAATTATTCACCGTATGTTTTGACCACACCAAGCTGTGTTGTAAAATGTCCCTGTTTACTTTTGTGTTACTACTAAAGACTTAATTGAAGCCATGGTTCAGGCTGTAGCGCGTCTGACTGCGAAGCTGGCGGACCGGGTTCAATCTCAGCCATGACGCTGGAGACTTTTCTTCGTTGTTCCGACGTGCACTCAGCCTCTTATCAAATTGAGTACCAGAGTGTCCTTGCTATTCTTGGGCACCATGAGAGGTAAAGGCGGTTGAGCGTGAGACTGACCACCCCACCTCACTTCGTATCATAGTTCGCGAGTATGTGGAGCGCTACCTCCACATCCCCATGCACCGTTAACGGCGCGTGTCTCTCACATAGGGGATACCTTTAGCTTTAGTCTCTTTGCTGAAAACTTAATTGGTATTAGTAAGTCTTGCTCTTCATAAATAGAAGTTATAAATATTTTCGTGGAGGATAAGTAGAAGTGTTGTTGATATGACTGACTGTACTTCGTAGGATTACACTTTTGAAAACGAAAATCCTCTGAAGGACCATCCAAATCCATTTGAAGAAGGTAAAAAGAAGTTGCAGGAAGGAGACTTACCAAGTGCAGTGTTGCTTTTTGAAGCTGCTGCACAGCAGAATCCAGAGAGTGCTGAAATATGGCAATATTTGGGGACAACACAAGCAGAAAATGAACAGGTTAGTCCTTATAATAGCAAGTCCTCTATCTTTACTATTAAGAATAACTTGTATAAAGTAGCATCCTCAACATACATCAGATTTCTTTTCGCCCCTTGAGACACGTACAGTGAGCCAAAATATTTTCTAAAATTTGATTATAATATATTACCTTGAACGTGGATTTATTTTGCGAATTTCTTTTAAATGTGTTTTGAGTCGATTTCGATACATCCTTCTTGGAGGGGGTCTACATATGTAGACAGATTTAGATCATGTGCAGACTGCACAACATTCTGCGCTTACCTTCACGGTACACCATCCTCGCTGCCATCATATCGTCTATCAGAATGGCGATTAAAATCGCGACAAGTTTCGCCAATTTATGCATTGGATTCCTCAGATGGAAAAAAAGGTAGGTTAGAAAGTTGAGGGAATAAAAGAAGCCATTCTGATAGACGATACGATGGCAGCGAGGATGGTGTACCATGTTGAAGGTAAGCGTATGATTCAGTCCTTGCCACGTACATTTACATTTGTTTTCTGGTTTAAACGTTTCACAGATTGTACAATCGTTGACATTTAGCAGTTGTAAATGTAACTTTATTTCGTCCATTAAACATGCTTTACATAGCGTGATTCGTCAAGATGCTTGCCATTTAGTATTATTTACAGTTACACAAATATGCGTATGCCTTAGTACTGAAATAAAGTTTTACTTAAGACTACTTTTCACCGCGCGTACACATTTGAACTATTTTGCATAGAAATTACATAATTTCTTGATTACATGCGTTACACTTTGCTTCTTTACAAGCTTCATGACTGATTCTTTAATTTTTAAAGCTAGCTAGTACGTTTTTATGCTCTAATCGACATCTTGATCGCATGTTATCCCGTTTTCACAATTAAAATTATATTTGCACAGAATAGTTCATGAAAGGTATCGTACAAAGTCGTGCAGAGAGTGGTTTTAGAAAAGGAGTAAATATTTCCATGTAAATTCACTTCGCAAATTACGTGACGCACCAGCCAGATGATTCGCGTAATTATTTACGTACGGACTTACAAATACATACATGCACATATAGTAATTAATGACGCCAGATCTAGTAAAAAGATTTGAGATTTCTAGCTACTGAGGATCTAGAGGTCTGAACGACTTGTCGAAAACGATGCTTTTTTCAGTCGTCTTTCAACTCCGTCTTCCGTGTTCGCGCAGATCTGGAAAAACTCCCTCTTTGCTGTCCACATGCAACGTCTTGTCTGGACGACACGAACTGTTCAGACAAAACATAGCAGAAAATGGTGTATGTAGACACAACCTTAGGCATGGCTTGGTCAACAGCGTTATAGAAATGGCGGAGCTGAAAAAAGAAAGTATGCATGTCTAATATGTTATATATGCTTTACACAAAGACCATATGTGAGGAGTCTTGAAAAATACACAGAAAAAATGGTCGTTGCACTGACTAGGACTCGAATCTAAATCTCCCAGCTACCGACTGGGCACTCTACCATTATACCACCGCAGCTGAGTGGGTAGGCCCGGAATACTATTGTACCATAATTATATACTGTACAAGTTCGTGTAATGTCCGCACCTCAATTTTCTGGAAGGAATGAAAGGAAAAAAATATTGGTTCGTGTCATGTGCATATTCGCATTTTAATTTCTGTACTTGGTCGTATGAAAACTGCATCTCCCATTGATGAGCGAATGTATGAGAAAACATCTGGCGACAGCACGAACACTTGCTGTATGTTCACTTTCTCTTTTGAAGTAATGACGTCATATTTCGACAAATAATGGCGTAAGCGATGTCAGCTTAGCAAATCACAATTAAAGTACCCGATACATCCGTGTAACTAATGTTTATGATTCATTGGGTGCCGCATAGGTAGGCTTCGTGAAGGATTTCATTGTCAAGTAATAAATGTGGTTTAATAGGGCAGACATACAAATCCCATGTAGGTTTCATTCATCAATCATGAACATTGCTCAAGTGCTTGTATTGGGTACTGCTTCGATTATAATTGGCTAATCCGACACCGCTTAGGTCACTATCGAGATGCGACGTCATTTGTGAGTGTCGCCTTAACTTTGAGCGCCTGTAGCTCCAAAAACTACGCATGTTTCGAAAACGAACTTTCTTGTTTTGATGTAAATAGTCACCCCTTTTAAGGTTTATACTATGCTGTTGTAATGACACAGGAAGTTCAAAGAATTTTACTTACTATAATTACAGTAAAAATATCCAAAATATGATTTTCGTTGGCCTAGAGAGAATTATTGAGTGATAATTCGCACGTAAATAACTTTATAATCGATAGTCTTTTAGCGCATAATTCCAATTCTAAGATAATACAGTTGAGTCTCGCTTATCCGACATAAACAGGCCGACAGAACATCGGATAAGCGAAATTGTCAGATAATAGTGTTAAGGAAAAGGCTATTAAAGGTCAAACTATGTTATAATTTTATACATTATGAACCTAATAATCATGTTTTACAATAAAGCAGGAAAAATTAACGATTTCTGCATCAGTTATTTCATATTGATCAACATCCTTTAGTGCATTGAATGACAGACACATGAGTCATAGTGTAGACGGGCGCGCCACGCGGTAGTCAGGAGCAATAAAAATAGACTACTTTCACAACTTGCAGTTTTTGTTGCTGATTGATTTTTTTTTTTCGATGGTATGTCGGATAAGCGAAGCTCGGATAAACGAGACTCTACTGTACTAGTTTTTATCAAAAGAAGAGAAGGTGTACATAAATTATGGGTCAATATTCTAAGAACGAAAAGTTCTTGTCAAACCATGAAGGTAGTTCCAGAGTTGGAGGGGTCTGAAGTGAGCGAGGCATCTTAATAAATGACATCATATCTCGACAAATAGTGACGTAAGCCGTGTGTTGGTTTAGCAAATCATAATCGAAACTGTACGGATTACATCTGTTTCAACAATGTTTATGATTGACGAATGCAACTTAGAGGAACTTTCTGTGCGTGCCTATTGCGTAATGTGCAATTTAGGTTCCTTGGCAACGAAATTCTTACGGCAAAACATGTGTGTGTTTCACTTCCTCAATCATAAACTTTGTTAAAATAGATGTAGTGGGTCCAATTTCGATTATGATTTGCCAAACCGATACGGCCTACGTCATTACTTGTTTTTCGGACTGTTCTAGCTCCGAAACTAAACCACGCCATTTTCTTTAAACATTTCTTCAAAAAAACTTTTATCTTGGTTTGATGAGACTTTTCGTTCCTAGAATGTTGTTCTCTAATCATTGTTCATCCTGTATAACTATAATGATTTCAAAGTAACACACTAACGTTAGGTTTCACCAATTTTCGGTACACTTTAACGAATCCTTAAGTATTTTTATGCGCTTTAAAATACATTACGTTTGCTAACTAACGATTCGTTAAGTTCTTTGAAATCAACTTTTAACTAACCCGCCATAAAATCAAACTATTTCATGAATTGCCACTATGTTATGCAAGATGTTTCGTAGTGGTATGAGTTTGTTATAGTTTCCTTTTCCAGTACTTTTTTTTTTTTGATCAGATTAGGGGCCTTTCATATAAAGATCACTTATTATTCTTTCACATAAAAACTTGGAAAATTTAATCAAAATGTTATTTTCTAAAATGCAATTTTTATGGTTCAACATACTGTAGAAATACACAGGGAAAGTAATAGAAAACCGTCTATAAACATGTCTACATTGACTTTTTTTTATTGATGTAGTAAAAATAAAGACAATTAACAGGAGCTAAATAAGTAATTTACTAACCAACTACTTTGGAAATATAGGATTAGTTAACTTAATTATAACCCTTGTTTCAGGACCCCGCAGCTATAGCAGCTCTGAAGAAGTGTCTTCAATTACAGCCAGGCAATTTGACTGCTCTCATGGCTTTGGCTGTTAGCTATACAAATGAATGTTATCAGAATCAAGCGTGCCATACGTTAAAAGTAAGTATTTTGTGAAGTGTTTTTTGTGTGGGGAAGGAAGGCATGCTGGCATGCCGTGATGCGATTAAAGTAATTAACCTATAGTTCTGGTCTAAGCACCCTTTCACTAATCAGGAAAGCCTATAAATAATTGAACTTTGCAAAGAGATGGGGAAACTTTTGTACGTTTGAACACCAATGGGTTGTGTTTCTGCTTCATTAATTTTATTTTGGGGGTTTTCTCCAACTACAGTATAACTTTCCATAACGGACAGTGTTAAAGTCCCCGGCAGAATAACATGGAATTTTATGGAAGGAAACTCTCATAAAAACTGTCACCTTGATAATGGTCCGCCCTAGAACGGACAACGCCAGCATGTCGTGGTTGTCTGTATTGGTTTCTGCTTCAAATATTTTGATGTGTTTGGTCGTCTTATCGAGGAGTGTAGTGAACACAAATGAAAGCTTAGTTTGTAATACCCTCCTCTCTTTTCAAGATCGCTGAAAGAGGTCGCGGGATGCTACACAACAATAACAAGTAACCCCTCAATAATAATAATAAAATGCAGGAACAAGGTGTAACCGTGTCGCCCAGTCACATGTGATAGAGACTGATTGTGTGTATGTCAGTTCATTTATCGTTGAGGAACATAGATGGCTCACGCGCTTGTCTGCTACTCATGTTTACTTTTAGCATTATTAGTATGTGAAGCAACGAACTAATTGTAATATTTAATTAGTGGAAATGCATATATTGTTTTTAAAAATAAACACCTGAAGCAAACAACGTATATAACCATATGTACAAGTAATAATGTGTATGCTTGCAGTTGTTTATTGAATATTATTTGATAGCCGGAACGGGTGTGTAAACCCAGCTAAAACGTTAAATATACCTTCTATTTTGAAAGGTAGAGTTTTTCTTATGATATATTCCTGCTCTAAACATTGAGTAAGATTCCTGGTGCAGTGAAAGCCCTGCTTGCGCTTCCTACATCAGTGCAACACTGCAATTTTCTCACATGTTTGGAACATACTGTATGTATGTTTCACGGTTTGGGCCATGGATTCCTGTAGCGGTGGCATCCCTAACCGCGGCTTCCTGCTATAGTGCAATCCGGGACAAATTGGGAACATCATAAGTATTTCCTATCACCGTCGTCGTGCCTGAACACAGTGGAATACATTCTTTCGCATCTTAAAGGGTCACCATTGCGTTACCTAGCAACCGAAGCCTACCTGTTACAAACGGCCGAAACGAGTAACAAAATTGATATGAAAACAAGAATACCGTTGTGTTTCAAACTGGCAGCACAGTTATACAGCTACTGTCGGCTAAGCCATAGTTGTCTAAGGGCATTAAATAAAATTCAATTCAGTTGTCCTGCTACTGGCATCATTACGACGCAGTTCTGTTTACTGTACACGTTATAACTATCTGACCAGGTAGCCGTGTGGTCTTAAGGCGTTAGGCCAACGACTAGAAGGTCCCTGGTTCGAAACTTGCCAGTGGCATGGGTGTCTGTGGATTTTAACTAGCTGTAAAAAGTCGAATCGTGATGGGCCGAAGTCAAAAGTTACTAGACTGGCCAATATAAAATAAAGTTTACCAAAGTTTTTTCGTCATAACTACATATCATCAAATATGTAGACTGCATTGTATTAATGTACAGTAATGTAATTACATGTTACATTCCGTCAACGTAGGCATTTTCAACTATGTTGATTTAGGATTATCGATGTTAAGTCTGCCTAATAAATTGACTTATTGGTTTGTGGTGACTGGACTTCATTTAGAATATTAACTTAATTTAGATTTAGTTTGAGCTACTCGCTTTTGGTAGCAAAGAACAGCTAAACTCAGGTGTAAATATATTGACTAGATTTCATATGTACTTGTGTTTGTGTTCTCCACCAACACCTGGGTCTGCTTGGCAGTTCTATTAGACATTTACTAAGACCTCATAAATAAAACTCTCCAATTTATTAAACGAAATTAGCCTCAGCATTCAGCGGAAAATAACGTTAACACTGTTCAGTTACCTTTAGCCAGAATACATATTTATACATTCATAACAATACTTGATATTTAGATTAATTATAATTACTTATGATTTCAGACCTAGTGCCAAGGACTTTAACGTTAAAGGTAACGTAAGATGCGTACCTGCAACTTTTTTTTACGTGCAGAACACTCGATAGTAGTTCAGTTCGCGTTTAAAGAAACTTCATCGCGAAACACAGTAAATTTTAGATTCGACGTAGAGAGTTCTCTCGAATGTCCAATAGACTTCAACCGAACTCTCCTCGGAAAGTACTCTTTCCTTGAACAAGACCCTCACTCCAACTCCGACAGGACTCCTTTCCTTTGCAAATGTTGAGTATATAAACTCGTGTTATTTTTCGAAACCTACTTTTTTTTTTCAGATACTACCTGCTGGCTCATTGCTTGCTTCAGCATTACGTCATTATTCCTGTTTACGTTTTAGTTAAATTAAGGTAAAGGCACCAATTCTCGTCACTGCTCCAGTAGTCGTCATGTTTTAACTAAACGTCTAAAAATAAAACCTTCCATCGTCTAGCTGTAATAATCTTGTACGTCTGGCACCATAAATATGGTCATTTCGTCACTTCGTTTAGTACAGTTGTCTTGTGTTTAGGAGGCAAGTTCCTGTTTCCTGCTATTTTCGTGGTTTTGTTACTAAAATGTGTTAAGCAAATGGACAGTTAAAAATAAGCATTGAAATTTTAGGTATAAGTACCTAATGTTTACATGTGCATAAAATGCCCCATTAATAATCAAATTATAAATTTGCGTGCCTTGACTGCCACTTTCTCTACATTGAGGTGTTACGACTATTGGTGCAAGTCAAATATACTTTGTACCAATACTTGTCACGGGTGACGATTACTGATGAAAAATTAGTACTTAAATTTTTACTGCAGAAAGTGTTAAATTTAATTTAATCAGGGTGGCCAGCCACCTGGAAAACCTGGGGAATTTTACAATTCTGAAAAAGTCAGGGAACTTTTTAGAAAAACCTAGAATTTCTGCTTGGATGAAAATATAAATGCTTCCTAGCCATTTTAACCCGTATATTTCTATACAAGACCCCCCCATTCAAGACTTAATGATACATTTCATGCCAAGTTTCGTTTATCTAGCTCTGCCGGTTTGGGCTGCGCCTACTTTGAATATGTACTTTAGTCAGTGAGTGAGTCAGTCAATATCTATGGAATTTTTTATAGTATACTAAAAAAAGTCATTCAGTGCTGTCTGTGAATTGAGCTGGAGCGAATGCGAGACCATTTTGTAACAAACACAGTAGGTGTGTTCGCTGGGAGCTCCGCTTCCTGACACCACTCGGTGGTTCTGCACCCCCAGGCTCCGTGCATTCACTCGATGAGGGCTCCGTGAGTGACATTGTTTCTCTAGAATCCGAAAATATTACTTCATGCAAGAATTATCATTTGAAATTTTTAAGTTGACCCCAGGGGCACTATGACGAGGCCCTAAGCGATAGCAAGAAGGACATGTGCAAGTTGTGACGTTTGTGAAGATTGTGTTTAATGAATCTGTTTGAATAGTATGAACGTTCAAAAATTGGGCAAACATCAACTATGCGGTGTGGTGTAAGTGGAAAACAAAAAGAGTCTAAAGACTATCTTCAGAAGAATTGATCACAAATAAACAAAAAACTAATGTCATGAAATCTTTTCAGAACATTATAGTTCAGACGTGAAAGAAAAAAAGATTGAAAAATCTACGCGTTAACGATTTACGCCACACAGAGAGCACGTCAAACACGACATAAAATAGCGATAAAAAGCGTTGCAAAGTGAGACAATACCATGTCATTCATTTCAGACATTTCAGTTAATATAAACAGGTAACGCCTATTTGCTGTTTCAACTTGTTCAAGTGTGTTGTGTCATGATATATATTAATTATTTCGGCAAGTGATGATGTGAATATTCTTTCTTTTTCATGTTTTTTGTCTTCAAAAGAAACGTACACAGTGAGACGCATATGTCAGTTGAACTACTACAGATTGAGTACGTCAAACCAATCAGAAAACGAGTTTCGTTGAATGACGTAGGAGGTGGAATACCACAATATTTCATGCTTCATTTCTACGTAACGAGAAACCGGAGAGCTGAAATTAAAAAAAAAAAACATGCTATATTTTTTAATCTGACGTCACAATCAAATTGTTAAATATACAAGGACGGTCAAAACGAGAATGTCCATTCATCTTTTTGTTGCATGCAAAAGTCATGAATTTGGCGTCTGTGAATTCTGTAGACACCCTGCTATAGTATTTTACAATCACCTTTAATACGAACCTAGTTTATGTAAAGCGTAAAAAGAGCTTTTGAGGTCAGTGCAATAATTTGATATGTTGTTATAGATATTGAGTTCTGTGTATTTGTTTTGCTATTTTGAATGGTTTTGTTAATTTTAAAATAATAGCAGATTGCGTAGCATAAAATATCCACTGCTGTATACGAACTTTCTAGTTTCTCCATCACGTTTTAGAAACCATTAGCTCCCTTGACAAAACCAATAAAATATTGATCCTTTTAAAACTGCATCAGCACCAAATCATCAATAGCATATTTGTAAGCTTCGATATCTTACTTTTCGAACTCATTTTCTGTGCTGAGGGTATGTTCCTTCAACATTTTGTAATCTTTATGATTGGCATTGTCTTGCAGACTATGGTGTCCCACATTGCTCGGAATCATTTTTCAGTGACTAATCTAGGCCGTGTTCATAAGTACATGATGGAATAATGTTCGCATGGCGGCCTGTTCTATACTACTGGGGATATTCGGAAATGATTTACAATTGGGTTCATGACTAAAGCGCAAACTGTGATCACGCCCGCTCGGAGCGTGATAAATTGATGCTAGTACGCCATGCATAAGTTAGATGCCAGGTGTACCCCGATTGTATAGCGATAGCACGGCGTTAGTCTGTTGTTGTCAAGTGGAAAAACACGTGGACACAATGGAAAGTGACTATCACGGCAAAGGGGAACTGTAGAAATCCGTCGGCGGTGAACTGTGTTATATGGTCAAGAAGCTCCAGAAGAGAAAACTGTATACAACTAGGTCAATGTGAGTACTGGTTGTCCGTCAACATCAAGCACTCCGACGAACATTGAGTTGCTGATAGGCGCGTAACCTTTGATGAAGTAGAGCGTGAGACAGGTCATTAATCACAAAAATTTGAACATGAACTAGGTGTCCGCACAGTCTGTTCCACGAGACCTTACACAAATAGAAGGACTCAAGGGTGGAAAACCGTCGGTGACCATTGGAAGTGGCATTGGCTTGGGTTCACGGTTGGATCGCACCCGCTTTATTTACCGACCCTTGCTCCGTCTGACTTCTTTATTCAACATCATGAAGGATTCTCTGCGAGGTCGCAAATTTGCCAACAGCGAGGAACTGCATGAGTGGTGGCGTGCGTAGTATCCCCCAAAGAACGCTTCCGCGACTACCAGAAAGATGGCCATGGTGCATTATCGCTGGTGGAGAGTACATTGAGAGATCCCATGTGTAGGGAACTATGTGGCTTAAATATGGTATAAAATCCTAGTGCTGTAAAACATTTTCAACACCCATAGGACTGTTACAAAAGCCGAAACAAAATAGGGGAAAATGCTCAGTAGTAACTCAGTTACAAAGTTGAACAGTTGAATGTAAGGATATTTTAACTAAACTGTTGAAAAATGTATGCAACGGCATTGTTTATATAATGGAAAGCAAAAGAATCAACACCCACTTCAAACAGCACATCAAAGCAGCATCAGATCGCTAGTATTCTTTACAACTTGCTTCACAAACTGGCAGCTACTAGACCTCTCTGCAAATAACATGAAATGCCAAGTGTTCAAAGGTACAACGGTCTTTCCTACATTCGGCAAGTACTTTTATTAATGAACTTACCATAGAATGGTTGGAGTAATGGCTATGTTTTTGCTTCTGACTTTGACTCTCTGCTTCAATTTCCTATAGTAAAATTTGTGCTTTAGACGATAGAAAATGGGCTTTTGATGTCACTCGTAAACGTTCAATATAAATGAAAAATATAGTTTCTCTCTCTCTCTTTTTTTATTAGTGAGTGCGATTTTTTTTTTTTCTTGTTCTACGTTGTTCACTTAAGTAGTTGCCCTTCTGTTTAGCACTTGCATGATAAAGGCCTTTGTATACCAGAGAGAGAAAAGTTCATACTAATGAACCAAAATTTCAAGTCATGAATTAACAAAATTAAAACAAAATGGTGTTCTGAAAGACATAAACTTTAATTGAAACTATAGGGTTTGTCTTCATAAGTCTTTTTAGAAGAATTTGAAACATAGTGTGTTATTAACAGTTTGTATTTGTGCTTTCAGGAGTGGCTCAGTGCAAATCCTGTATATAGCGATTTAGTGCCAAAGGAATCTTTGGAAACTGATGAAAAACTAGGAATGGGAGCACTATCCTCAATAATGACCAGGTTTGTTGCCATCATTAGTTAAATCTAGACGTACAGAAGTTTTAAAAATGAGTCAGGAATGTCTTTGTTTTTGTATTATTGAACATCCTTTGCTATTCATATTACGGCATCTTTTGCTTACGTTATACTCTTATACTTTACCAGTTACTTAGTGGCCATAGGTTGAACCACTGTTTAATCTATATCACACGTAGACACTGTATGAGCAAGCTGAATACCGAGCGGCAAGGATCAGTGGTAGAGCTTGGCACTCGGGAGGTCCTGGGATCGATCTCAGTGACCGACCATCCTGATTGAGTTTTTTACAGACACAACAGGGAAATGCTGGGATGGTACCTACAAAATAGGCCCTGGCTGTCTACCTTCCAACATCCTCTCCCCCACCCTATCCCGGCCTGAGCCTGAGATGCCAAAAGGCCTTAAAATAAATTTAATTGAGTAAGCTAAATGAATTTAAGTTTTGGTTCAGTTTTGCGTTTCATTTACAGTGAAAAAGATTTTACTCACATACGAGCCAATGATCCAAACGTCGTGGTGGGGAAGTTGTTAACGTCGCGGACTTCGGATCAGCAGTGAGTAGTCACTGGAGTTCGAGTCCTACAGCCAGCCATCTTGACTAAGGTTTTACAGGATTTTCCTTAGTTGATCTGGCGAATGATAAGATGGTATCTCAGAACCCTGACTGCTACTTTCCAACCCTTAGCCTTGAAGAGTGGTCACGGAGGGGTATGTGATAGACGTAGGGCAAAGTTGCATATTTAGCCCAAAAAAGAAAATTAAAAAGAAAAGCACATATCCACTGGGGAAGTTCATTACTGAAAGAAATTTTAACGGTAAAAGGAACACTTTAAGTTTTTCTAATATTCTTGTATTCTTCATGAACAAGGACAGTAACCATCAAAGAACAAAGAGAATATCCAAATGCACGACAGTTGTTCCTCATATAAAATATGGATTTTCTTGCCTGTGCGACGAGTGCAGTTGTTTTCTGCCCATTCAATGTTCTTTTACGTCTGGCTTTATAGAAAAGAGTTGCAGTCGCATTTCAGGCTTAGCATCCAGTCTGTTGCGCTACTTCGTTTCGTGGAAATATAGGTTGAACACCCAGTCTCTCATATATACGTGCTAACAAAGGGAAGTAGAATTCTAATAGCCTTTTGTGCTAAATTAGTGTTAGAAACCACCAGTAAAAATAAAAATAATAATAATAAAAAGAACGAAGCTTCCAATTTTATTTAGAGGTAATGACATTCATTGTGTTTACTGAGTGTAAGATATATGTAGTTGTTGCTTTGGCTAATGAATAAGGAATTTATCCATAACTAAGTTTGTGGGTGAGGCTGAAATTTTTAAAAATGTAAGTTACGTCTTACATAAAAGTTTTACACATTTTATAATTTTCGGAATGAATAAAAATTGAGATTTCTGATATTTGGTCTAATCAGAACGCTGCAATAATGCTTTAAGTTAAAAAAAAAAAAAAAAAAAAA
>JAGDQP010004627.1:0-25655 GCA_022664845.1 Lepisma saccharinum | reverse complement strand
TATATATATCATCATCATCATATTCAGCCGTTTTCTATCCACTGCTGGATGAAGGCCTCCCCCTTTTCTTTCCACATATCTCGGTCTGCTGATATCCTCATCCATGTAGCTCCTGAAAAACGCTTGATTTCATCTACCCATCTTACATTTATATATATATATAAACAGTGAGTGGTCAGTCAATCAGTAATAAACCCTAAAGTTGAAGTAACAAAAAAGGTTAGAGTACCACGCAAATTTAGTTAGAAGTCATTAAAATAAAAAAAAACCTCGAAGTTCAGTCATTAATCAGTTGTTAAACAGTTCAGAACGAAAGAATATCACAAAACTAAATAATGTAGAAACATGTCCAACTAAAATCGCAACCTCCCAACTCCAAGCATAATAAATAAATGCAAGTAAATACTTTAACTGATATTAAGTTCAATTGCTAATCTCTTAGCTATACAAGCATGAAAATAAATTGCACAGTATGTTAAAGTTAGTGCCAAAAATAAAAAGTATTTTCGATTGTGTACAATTCAACGCACAAAATACGTAAACAAACACACTACTAAAGCGCAGTCATAAAACTTTAATTTCAAACTACTTCCATGTTAAACTATGTTTCATTCAAGTTATCAGCCAAGCTACGCAACTACTTCATACATACTCCTTTAAACATACTATAATACAAATACTTCGCGCCAAAACGTCAACAAACAATGTTGTCTTGGATCTATAACATTGCTGAAGTTCATTGAGCTACGTCGAAATATTTAGTGACGTTTTATTGCGTTAGTTAATGTTAATTACTTCATGTGAATTCCCTTTAGAAACAAGGTAAGGTTTTTCTCTATTCAGATTTTGTCTTTTATATTGTCTACCCGGCCTTTTCCTGTTTGTACTTTAGATTCTGTATATATATTAAAAAAAAAAAAGTATTATTTTGATAGCCAAAATACTGTACATTTTACACTAATGCGTGCGTCCTTGACTGAGAATGGGTATTATTTTAACGTTTGGTCGTGTCGAAATTCATGCAAAGACAATGTTTGTATTTTAGTGATTTTTTTCTTGGGAAAGTATTTAAGTTTTTATTAAATTACTGTCTTCTCGATTCGTGTTAATTAGCATAATTTTTTGTTGTAGATTTTGTAAAATATTGTTTCTTCTTTTTTCCAGTCGGATACACAAAGAAGTACAAGATCTGTATATAGCAGCAGCTCGTAGAAACCCTTCAAATACCTTAGATCCAGATGTTCAATGTGGATTGGGTGTATTGTTTAATTTATCAAATGAATATGACAAAGCAGTGGATTGTTTTAGAGCTGCCTTAGAAGCAAGGCCCCATGTAAGTTCCATTTCTATTTCTTTCAATTTAACTTCTTCGTTTTAAGGAAAAGAACAATAAGTTTAAACTATTACAACTCTCACCTTAACGTGTAAGAAGTCTTCAAAAATTTTAATTGTTATCGACGATTAGCGGCTATGCATTTCGAAGCTATCCAGTTCTTAAACATAAAAAACAACCAACAACGAACACAGATTTTTAAATTTATTCGCGGCCTGAAGGGGAGCTTCGAAATGCATAGCCTCTAATCGTCAATAACAATTTAAATTTTTGAAGACTTCCCACACAGTGAAGATAAATGTTATAGTAATTTGTGTATATTTGTCCTCAAGGGGTAGATAGGTCATTATTTAAAAATAAAACGAGAGGATACATGATAGAGGGCAATGTATGGCAAGAGATCGGTTGTCACTTTGACTTGATTGGTAACAAACAGTATGTTTTTGTTGTTTAAATGCATTTCATGTGTCGGATTGATAAAGCGAGGGTGAATGTTTCTTTTAAATTTCAGCGGAAATTATTTCAAGTGCTTCAAAGATGTATGAAACGTTTATTTTCGGCATTGGAAGAAGCCACGAAATCAAATATTCCGGAAGTAGTAGTAAAAACATCAACATTGAGTGTCTTAATAGGACAAACAAATAAATATAACAAGTAAATGTTTAACAGAAACAAATGAATAATTGTCCACGATATTACCGAAACAAGTATCTTAAAATTGCGAAGAAAATCTTATACATTTCAAGCATATAGGAATCGTTGTTACAACGTAGATGGTTTCTCTATACTTTCGATACCTTAAATATTGAATTGATACTTTTATACAGAGGTCGGCAAAAAAAACCTCCCGTATTTCAAAAGACAGTTATAAACAAACAAAGAAAGATACAGATAAAATACTTTTATTTGTGATCAACAAATACTATGCCATTTTACGTTACTTGGTTTTAAAAATTATGTCCGGTAAATGGCGTCCTCCATTGTTGACAAATTGACGAAGCCTTTCCCGGAAGTTGTCCATAGTTCTTCGTGTTATTTCCGGTGGAATGGCAGTCACTGCCTGGGTGATTGCCTCCTTAAGTGCTTGCAGGGTTGTGGGGCGATATTTGTACACTTGCGCCTTTAAGTGTCCCCAAAGAAAAAAAAAATCACAAGGTGATAAATCGGGTGACACAGCTCTGCGAGTTTCAAAATCTCTCTCACTTAATTCTTGGGTAACCATCATTTTGTATGGGTGCATGTGAAGATCTTTGTGCAGGATTCTTCTTATACTCCTATCAGACAATCACAGGGCAGCTGCATATTTAAGTGCTGAACGCTGTGGAGATTGCTGGATGGACGCTTTCATACGTGCCACATTTTCCAGCGTTGTTACGGTCCGAGTTTTTTTTTTTTTCAGTGCAGAACCCGTTGCTCGGCCAAGTCCGAACCGAATGCGAAATGCTCGCTTAGTAGTAATCACAGAACCACCATTACGAATATACTCCTCCACAATAAACGCACGATGCTCACCGCGCCACACCATTGCGACTACTGAAAATGGCACGTATACTGCTATCGATCGATATCCCCTTCACAGCCGTATCCCCACCACAACTAACACAACGCCCTGTCCAAGTACGAGAGTGTTTTTTGCCGGACCCTGTATCTTTTGACAGCAATATCTTTCTTTGAAAATAATCTCGTAGTACAACATTATAGTTTACGTATCAAAGTGAAAGCTTTTTTAGTTTTGAAGACAAAAAATTACTTCAGAGGTATTGGTTGCTATGTTCAATTTATGTTGAGAAGTGGGAGATCATGGTTGAATATAAAGATCAATATGTACCTATTGAAATTGGGATGTTTTTAGAGCTTCTGCGCCTATACGCCAAGAAAAATTTATCTAGATACCGATACACAATACTTTATTAAAAAAGTAACGAGTAAAAGATACCGATACTCGACAAAAATTTCTCGATACTTCATCGATACTTGACATGGTTTAATTGACAAACGCAAATCGAAAATAAATATTGGTCCAAAGAACTGCATATCAAATTTCTTGACTGCCGGGGAATCTGACGTCATTTCTATCGATGTTGTCAGCACACTTTACAACATTCACGACAGACATCTAGGTTTGGACGTGGTCCTCTTCATGGATCGTTCTCTTAACGACTGGACTGACTTGATCAGGAAGTATCGTACAAAGTATCGTTTATTCCGATGCTCGATACCGCGTAAAAGTATCGAGTACTTCGATACAGATACATTTTCTCGAAGTATCGAGTATTTGCCAAGATACAATTTTTTGCATTGCGATACTGTCCACCTGTGATTGGATTAGACTGAAAGTGAATGATCGAGGTTAAATGTTTGCTCTGGTGTCTATTTTTCGACAGTAGCCGATCACTCCAATATTGATACATAGAGTTTGATGCAGCACAACAGACTGAACTTGATCCTAATAGAAAGAGAAATCTCGTCCATTAATTGTTTTTGCAGGTAATATGGTGATATTTTAATTTTTATTCACCCATTGAAGTGAGCGAAAACAGTATTGTCGCAAAATTTAGAAAGACGCCCTCTATTTTCATGTAAAAAAATAGTAAACAATGCGTAAAATTAACGAATACTTAAAATAGAATACGTTAATAAAGTCAGAGTTAAGGATAGGAATTTGTACATTTGAACTTTACTTTTAATTATTATAGTTATTATTTATATTGTAGAACACTGTTGAGGAAAGTAAAGTATCGGGTATCGAATATCGGAGGTCTGAAATAAGTATCAGTGTCGAGTATCGAGAAATTTAGTATCGACCCATCTCTAAATTAGACCCGTAAGTACAATGCGCCTGGTGACTCCTCAACTGTAGAAAATTCAGTGTTCCTACGAAGTAGTTCTGTGGCATCTTGATAGGTCATTGATATCTTTTCTCTTGAGATCATCTGAATCAGTGTTTGAAAAGGCCTGTAAAATTTGGTGACCAACGAGGCCACCTGAAGAATTTTGTGGTGGCCTCACATAATATGTCTCATTGAGGTTAAACATAAATTACATGCATGTTACACAGTGGTGCACCTTCATATTGAAACTAACCAAGATGAATTACCATGCAAATAAAAAAGTGAAACAGTCCTCCCTTAGTCGATCGAATAATTTTATAAGTCGCACAGATATGCGGCAGCAGTGCTTGAACAACTTGTGAATTTCGTACGACGGCGTGCCTTAAATGCGTAGAAAATAATGCACTCGCGGCACGGTAAATTGAGAATTTAGAGCAAAGATTTACCACCTGGTGTGATTCTAGGTGGCCAAATCTAATGTTCGGTGGCCAGGGCACGCCAATTTTGCATACTTTTTCAACACTGGTCTGAATATCACCTGTTATTTCTGAATCTGTGTGGGTACAGGAAGAGTGTACTCTACAGTAGGCATTCTTTTCTCTCTCTCGTATAAACATCCAGTAATAAGTTATAAAAAGTAACTTATATAATTTCTTTTCTTTTAAGGACTCTCGCTTATGGAACCGTCTCGGCGCTACGTTGGCCAATGGAAACAGGTCGGAAGAGGCAGTTGATGCTTACCATCATGCATTACAGTTGTCTCCAGGCTTTATAAGGTCTCGCTACAATTTAGGTATAACATGTGTCAACTTGGGAGCTTACAAGTAAGTAATGCGGGAAATGTAGATACATTTATTTTACATCCTTCCCCAACGAAGACTGGGTCAATTGTACTTAGAAAACTAAAACTAAAGTATTATCAAAAATATTAATTGCAGTCGTCGTCTTCATTAAAACTGAAAGTCATTTGGTTAAGAAATGTGCACTACACTTCTTGGAATTTTTCGTTCTCTCTCTCATAGATGGAAGCTTTTGCGACTAATTAATTATTGAAAGGATTAATATATAAAGAAAAACAGTAGTCGATAATGGGCAAATTACTAATTTTTAGTACGTTAGGTTTCAAAATGTGAAGAATCTCGTTTTCATATTGTGTTTGTGTGTCCTTACATTCGAGAGTATGAACTTCTGCGGATTTGTTACTAGAAACCCCCGTGATATTTTATCCCATGTTTTGTCTTCCGAACTGTATGAATTTCATTGGAAGGACAAGATGGTCCAATCACTGTTTAGCTGTATTTGCATTTCGTAGTAGAAATTTACGTTAGTATTATGTGAAAGTAATTTAGTGGGGTTACTATAATGTTCGACGATGTATGTTGACTCATACTTTTTTCATCATAGGAAAGAGAGATTTCATTTATAAGAATTGCACTGTGCAATATTTGCCTTTTTAATGATCCATAAATACAGTCAATAGCAGGTAATAATGTATATTTATATGCTTGGATGATAAAAATAAGATAAAAAAAATTGTTGCATGATTGGAAATACAGATAGGCGTACGGAGACTTTACATACTCCAAAAGATCGCAACGTTTCGCCAAACGCAAAGTCAAAGCCAAGGGAGAAATGTGAAGAACGATATCCAACGGACTCAAACAATTGTGTCGTTATAACCCAGAGGGGGCGGGGGGAGTTCATTCCCAACAACAGTGAACAAAATTGAATTCTCATATTCCATTGAGTTATGACTTCAACGGGAAACGTTATCCAAAGAGCCATGTATGACTAGATTTCAACGATCCCCTGACGGAAATCTGAGCAACGGTAGCACTATTAATGTTAGGGGAACGCAACACCAAATAGAAACGGATCGATATTAAGTATTTCGTGCCGACATTTAAATGCAAAAGTTCAGTCGTTGCCTGGAGGCGTGACACGTTTGGTTTGAAATTGTAAGTCGAATGCGATAAACATTTTCAAATTTTCCGGTTATATGGTAGCCTAACTTAAAATGTCACCATCTATTATGGCCTAGTGATGTCTAGAATGTTTTAGGGCTGCGGTGACTCAACGGTTAGAGCGCTCACCTCTGGCCCGTGGGGTCGTCAGTTCATACTCTGCTCGTGCCTTGTGGGCTTTGTAGTAGACAAACACCGTGTGCGTGGGTTTTCTTGGGGGTTCTTCCGTTTCCTTCCATTTTCTTCATTCCACCAATTCCCCCATTATCTGTTCGGCCTGAGCTAAAGTTGCCTTAAAACTTAAATTCAAATTTTAGAATGTTTTAGGCGTCTTACAGGCAAAAAACTTTGGTAAATTTTATTTTTATATGGGCCAGTCTAGTAACTTCGGCCCGTTACGATTCGCCCTTTAGCCATTAAAATCCACACCCATGCCCCTGCCGGAACTCGAACCCGGGACCTTCGAGGCTTTTTACAGGCATGACAGAAATGAGAAAATAAAAGGTCAAGGAAAATAGATTTTTTAACCGATATTTTGTTTCAATACAACAACGGGTTTTGTTTATTTTCCTCCACGCGCATGCGTGTCTGGGGCTGTTAATTCTCGTGTCCCGAGAGGCAATGTGATAGCATGATTTAGCCTGATTGGTTGCGGTTGTCGCTAGCTAACTATCGATTTCCAATACAAGTATACAGAGTGATTTCTATGTTCGGATACTCTCTGCTTTAATCGGCAGTTGCGTCATAAACCATTCAGCCTAGTGCGGGAATAGTTTACCGTTATTTACATACCGAGTGTCGTTGTAGCAGAGATGTATGCTATCAGTCGAGTGAGAGTAAATTGATATAGAACATGAACTTAATTGGGCCTATTTTAGCTTGTGTTTACTTGAAAGCCTGAAATTAACAGTGCAAAGTCGAAGGATAACATAAAGTACAGTACTATATTAAATTTCAGCCGAGTAAAATGGGAAAAGATGATTAAATTTAATAAAAATACTAAATTCACATTTATCTTCGATTTTCAATTTCACGTATCACTTCAATTTTTTGTTCCAAACTTTTCTTTTTGTAGCTGTGCTGAACCTTTAAGCAGTGAAGGTAGTACTGACCGTCCGAGGGTGACATTGATGTCGGGAGATTTCCAGCAACAGTTTCCGAAGGTCATTAACAGAAGGGGAGGGTAAGGAAATTGTCTGGACGCTCAACAGCAAATTCTCAAGGTCAAGCAACAATAGAGATTTTAAAATAACTTTGGTTCTTGGAAAATCGTACTCTCATCTGAGGTTTAGAATAACGTTATATTCGAGGTTGATGCATATATGTTTGTCGCATTAAGCAAGGCTGAAATACATTATTTGTGAGAAATGTGTTGATACTACAGAATACCTGACGCTATAGGCGAGGTGTCGCTATGAAAGTTATACTGTATATATACAGGGCGTGTCTAAAATACACGGCCAAAATTTAAGAGGTGATTGCTGACGTCAAAACAAGTAAAAAAAAAAAAAAAACCTATGAACACGGGTAAAATTTAGCTTCGTTTTGGAGATACAGGTTTCCATCAAAGTCGACGTCTAACAATGGGAAGAAACTTAATAATTCTTAATAAATCAAACGAACCATTGAATGAAAATTTCTTTGATTATTCTAGGGGTTCTGGGACTTGTTGAGATTGGGGATTCCGACGTAGACTATTCTGGGGGTGCTAGGAACTCGTTGAGATAGGGGTTCTGACGTAGACTATTCTGGGGCATGACGGGAAAACTTAGTTTCAGGTGACGCAGTGAGTATCGGGTGTGGCATTTTGAAGAGTTTTTGTGTAGTAACTGAAAGTTAGGCATGAAAAGGCTGAGAGCGGAGGGAGCTTCGAGAGAAGGCCGGTTGGAGTTGGTAATTCTTAGTACGATCCAGTTGTTTACGGGTAACATGAGTGGATATCCACGGCCAATAAGAGCTAACTTAGGAAGTTTTGACAGTAAGTAGAGGAAGCATTTTGTTCTCAAATAGCGGGAAAAAAGCCAAGATGCAAAACTGGATGTAGGTTTTGATAGTAAGCCATGGATATACAACGCATATTTGTTCCGTGTAAGAAAATAAAACATATGCTCAGAAACCTGAAGGGCACAGTCCTAGGGTTGCCAGAACTACATAAAATAACATATGAATGTGGCGCATGTTACATTAGTCTGGCCGTACAGTACAATGCAGACTGAAAGAAAAGCTCTTAAGCACGGTTCTATAGAAAAGTTAAACTATTGCTCAATAGAACTAAAACAAAATACTTTTTGATGAAACGCCAATCCTACATTCCGAAAACCGAATCTGTAGCAATTGAATTAAGTAGTAATAAAATGGGCAAAGAAAGTGGGTTTATACTTAGTGACAGGTGGAAAATAATTTTAAGGAGTATATCGACGTCTTATTGACTAGAATAATAATCAACCCAGGGCAAGAAACCTTTTTAAATTTACAATAAAAGAATTTAATTTGACAAAGAATAATGTATCGAAGGCATAAAATTATTTCGGTACTATTTGATTGTAACAATGCTATAACGTTTTTATACTAAGAATTGCAGATTAAGGGCAATGTAAAGCCAAGATGTACGACAAGAGATGGCAGCACTATCTCCGTATATGTCTAATGTATTTTTATCGTTGCACGAAATTTCAGTGCTGCTTCTACAAATTCAAGCTTAGAGAGTTCAAATTTTCAGGGAAGAAAGTTCATAACCAATTGCAGAGTTCTATCCGTGCTGATTTTTCATTTTCTTCCTTGTTCATTGTTAAAATCGTTTCTTTGTTGTTATGGGTATAACAATGAAGCACTTTGTGTTGAATTCTGTAAATATTCAAGGGGACAAAACATAAACTCTTTACTTACTTTTTTATTTATTTATTTTTTCTTTCTTTCGTCTTTTTTCTTCTTTCCTCCTTTTTTTTTCTTTCTTTCTACAGAAGAAAGTATGTGACATCATTTTGTGTGCATTCCGTAGTGTTTAATTGAAACAAAATTATTACGTCAAATCCTAAAATCAAATTAATTTTCATTTTGGTTAACTTTTCGAGATACTATCGACAATATTAATATGTATATGTATGCGTCTTATGAATTAACAGGTCAGTTCTCTCATTACGCAAAGCGGTTGTTTTTGCCTCCCACCATTATCATCAATTTATTTTTTAATGAAAATTTTTAAGTAAACTTTTTTCCTTCATAATAATGCAAAGCGAATTCTCGAAGTCTTACAAAATACTCCAAATGCTGAAGTAATATATAGTTACGGTCATAGTTCAGTTTCGCTTGCCCGCTCTGTTAAAAATTTAACTCGAAGGGGAAAACAGAATTTGTAAGTAACTTACTTATCATGTACCAATAGAACACACTTTTCAAAAGATTAAATTATTTTCTTGAACATATTTTTTTTTTTTTTTTTTAATATAATCTCACCGCAATTTAATTCGGTGGTAGTTAATTCTCGCTTCTGGAAACGTGAGTCCGCTCTTAGGAGTCGTAGAAGTCGCAATTTCGTCGACAGCGGCTCTTAATGGCCTTTAGTTGCAATTATGGCTACTAGTTGGAATATTGTACGGATTTTATGTAATCTTTTTAAGGATTCAGCAACAAGGGGTGTAGTCCTGCTGGAAATTTGGACCTAGTTTGTGCTGAAGTGGATTTGTGCTAACACGCTTTCAAAAATGTTTTGGTTGTAGACTTGGGGTTGACCATGAGCCCTTGGTCGGACTCACATCATTCACGATATCACAAGCAAAACAATGAAGTTATGGCTGTCCACAGCATCAGCTACTGTGAATATTACTATCGAAGTACAATGCTTCGCTTCAGTGACATCAATCCAGCATCCATGTTTTACTTTTCTTTCTTTTTTCCATCGAATAAGTTCGATCGTTACTTCAAACAACGTCCAGGTGGCGTGTCACAGGTAGACGGTTGAGCAGTTGCTGTCAGTGATCATGTTTGGTGGCCTTCTTTTTGGCTGTGAGAATGTGTGAGCTTGTCGGGTTATTTTTGTTTCATGGGCACAATCAATCGAAGTGATTTTTGAAGAAACACTGCTTGATATTATTATTATTTAGAATAACAACAGTTCGTGAATATTTCAGTCATGAGTAGTGGTTAGCCTGCTGACATTTGTTCTAGTCTTCGTGAATCCCTTCAGCGTGACATTACGCAGAGAAGAGAAATTTCACCCTGTTCTGGTATTTGAGCAGAACGCATTTTAGCATGTCGTTAAGAGTTACTAACATCCACAAGGTAATTAACGAAGATGGGAAACTGTAACTCATGTCAGAGAAGCCAACAACTGAAGGATGCAATTGCAAGAAAGAACTCAATATATTGAACAGAAATTCTCATGACATACAGTTGAGTCGCGTTGGCTCAATGGTAGAACGCTCACTTCTGGTGCACGAGCTCTTCGGTTCAATCCCGACTCGCATCATGTGGTGGACAAACACCGTGTGCTTGGGCTTCCTTGGGGTTTTCCAGTTTTTCCACACTTTCTTCATTCCACCAATTCTTCCATCATCCACTAGGTACAGGCAGAAGATGTTTGGACCCCTGAAATTTCCCCCAAAATTTCCGACATATATCTTTACATTAGAATTTACCAGCTGGCCATAAGCAAATAAATAATCATCAAGTAAATGTTTTTATTCTGTAATTTATTAAAGGTTTGGTTAAGAATGATAGTGAACAATGCGTAATATAAATAAATTTAACAAGAAAAAGTAGGATAAATAGGCTGCAAATTAACAGTCGCAAGCAAATCACGCAACGCAAGCTTCCAACGAAAGGAGCCCTAACGTTTGTGATAGTTAGATACAGAATATTACTTGTCATTGAGATCAGAACGTGGCACCGGCGCTCGATCCCGGGACCTCCTAATTACTAGCCAAACACACTATCGAATGATCTACCTTGTGTTACAATCATTACTGTCAATGTAATTATGCATTTCAGTGAAAATTTCATTAAATTGTTTGATGGTACGGCAATGCCATACAGTGATCGATTTTTTATAAATTACGAAGGGGAGGGGATCCTAAAACTAGTGGTTGCTGGCAAGTTCCAACATACTACCTGTTTGGGTAGAAATACAAAGCTTTTATACCTGGTTCGGGTGATATTCGGAATCAACAACCGGGAATGTAATCCTCACGCACCAGGGAAAATCCCCTGCATCTCTCTCGGCAAATCGAACACGGTTTAAGTTCCGAAGAGAGGTGAACTAAAAGAAAATTTACAGAAGAAGTGATGCAGTTAAAAGGATATGGAGCTCGTGAATATTGTAAAGATGCAAGTAGTGCCGTATCGTATTGATGTACAATAAAGCAGAAAAGGCTGTGAAGAAGAGGGAATTTTGCGAAATTCATTCATAAAATAGGCACTCCAAGTGATTCGGAGACGGACATAGTGGCACGCGGAGGAACACTAATGGCGTTACACTGAACTGGCATTTTTTTTAGCTTTTCCATTCTTTTGCTGTTTATAAGTTAAACTACAGCGAGTTAAGTTAGGTTAGAAACGTCAGGTCCGATTATTTTTTTTATATACGCAGTTTATCGTACAGCCACCTGTGATTTATCATATCCTGGCCTGCGCTGTGCTATCAGCTGTCATTGTAACAACTGATAATACGCTGTAGTCTGTTATTTGACTTAGCCAGTGACGAAGAAATTCTATAAATCGCTTATGCATCGCTGTTGTTATGTTGTTTAAGATTTTTTAGCTTCCGGGAAATTAATTGACACCTTAAATATTTTTTGTTTGTTGGCTCAAATTTTCCCCGAGCCTGGCTCGCCGGATCGGACATATTCTGCACCCCTGCCACTTGGCCTGAGTCAAAGTTGTCGAAAGGCCTTCAGTGAAATTTAAATTCATTCAGAACATACAGTGAAACGAAGTCTTGGCTAGATAACATTTTTGTCGCCTTGTAGAGCTTGAGATTGTTACAATTCTTATCAAGGGTTCTTTTATACATAACTCAAGGAAGAAAATAATTAAAAACTACAGTAGCTGTAGTGTATTTTCTTATGGCTGTAACATTTTACTTTAACGTGTCTTGGCAGCATCATAGTTTATTTCTTCTGTAGCAGTTTTATGAGTAAAATGTTTTCTGTTCCAGGGAAGCAGCCGAACATCTTTTAACTGCATTAAATCAGCAAGCTGCAGGACGAGGATTTCAAGGAAGAAAATCGTGGAGTGCAATGTCTGATAGCATTTGGTCCACGTTGCGATTAGTCATGTCCCTGTTAGAACGCCAGGATTTGTATGAAGCTGTAGATAAAAGGTAAAGTAAAATGCATGGGTAAAATGGCACGCTAAGAAATCTAATACACAAGTAAGCCCGTCTATCATTGACATACGTATAATGGGAATGTGAATTTCGCGCCAGTGATTATATTAAATATAAAGAGCGTAGCAAGACTATCATGCGGAAGACACATATTATTTAGAACTCTCAGATGAAGTTTTGTAGTAAAACTCCGAGTGTGTAACGTATGTCTATTTAGATAGGAGAAATTCATTACAGTTCAGACCCTCTAATTAATCTTCTCGTTTTGAATTAGGACGTTCAGCAAACATCTTGATATTCTGGCAATACCTTTATAGTAAGTCGGAAACTCATTGTTACAACTACCGAGCACCCGTAGCTCAATTGGTAGAGTTGACTTGGCAATCAGAAGGTCATGGGAACGAACCCAGCGTTCACCCTTCATGACTGAGATTTTTCTCAGTCATACCAGACAAATGGCACCTACTAAATAGGTCCTGGCCGACAACCTCCCAACATCACTCCCCTCCACCATCGCAGCCTGAGAGTCTTAAAGACCATAAATAAATTCAGTTCAGTGTTACAATTAAAGAACGAAATCTTGTGTTAATACGTATTATATTCTTTGCTTTGTAGACCAGCGGAAAGTAAAAATTATAACCGATCATAGTATTCGCATCGTTCATGGACAAGAAGTTTTGTTCCAGTGAATAGTTCTTACGAATCCTATATTGTTTTCTTGCATTATATAATATAAAGTACTGTTTAGTAATGACACTTTTGTACGCACGGAGGACAAGTATTATGAAAAACAATACGTACTTATTTAAATAATGCTATATTGTGCTCGTTATTAACGGATAAATTTACTCGCTTTATCCTTTTCACCTTCCACCGGAAGCAATCTTCAGACAAAACAACGATGCTTGTAAGGAAATGTGTTTTTGTACGGATAGTTGTATTTGACTATCCATGGCTGAAAGTAGTATGTCTGTTGCTGTAGAGCAGCAGGGTATTATCAAATTCGTGGTGAAGGAAAAGGTGAAATTTTGGCAAGATTGGATACATAGTGTAGGATACAAAAGCTGTCACGGGCACAAGTGTACATATGAAGTGGATATAATTATATTGAGGTATTGTATCCATACTTAATGTAATTAAAACAGGTTGACAGTTGCACTTAACTTTATTGTAAAAGCACGCTTATCAACACTAACAGTTCATAGAAAGCGCCAGAAGGCCAAGAGATCCTTTGTACGTCTTTCGCCAGTCACGTCCGAGAATTCGTTTACTTTCCAAAACTAAACAAATCTTAACCAATCACAGTCCTTCGCTTACAGGCTACACCCCCTAGTCAACTAGAACGCCAGAACAAACTTGTAACATCAAACTACATAACAAGGGAACTGAATCGAGAGAGAAAAAATATTTTAGATAAATAAATAAATATATACATAATAAATATAAAATAAATAAATAAACTACAAATAAATAATTAAAAAGAAACTTAAGAAAAAGAAGGAATAAATAATATAAAAGGGCGGGGTTCAGAAGAGCCCTTATTTTCTGGAGTACTTTCTACACTTATCTCTTCCCATTGCTCATTTATACTCAACCCACCATTCCAATTCATCCCTTTATTTCCCGCTTTCCTAATTCTCCTCGCTTGTGCCTCTTCCTGTACATGTTTGTAAATAGCATTTTTGTCTCTTTTAGTCTGACGGCATCCTTTTGTTGTTTAAGCCTCTCCTGTAATTTCTTTTTCGTATCTTTTTTATATACTCCCTCACAGTTCATACACGGAACACTGTACACCACTCGTTGTTCTCCTTTTAGAACACCTTTGTTCTTGTTTCTCACTAAGTTCAAGACCTCTTCCCCCCTTTCCTATACGTTTTCACTCCTACCTTTCCCAACAGCCGCTTGATTTTCTCGGTAATTCTTCCCCCCACTTTCTATCCCAAATCACTTTTTCTTTTCATTTTCTTTTACTTCTCCCTCCTTCTGTTTGTGCCATTTTCTTCTCCTGATCATTCTTGTCATCCTCACTATATGCATTTTCCTTTAATTGTTCCCAAAACCTTTCCACATCTCTCTTCTTTTAATCTTCTTCCATGTTAATCTCCTCTATTCTTGCCTTCATATTCCTTACGAAATTTTCTTTAGAAATTTCATCAACGTCACTCCTCTTGTGACGAAAAAAAACTCTGCTACACATTTCTTCTGCAACCATGAAGTTACAAATCTTCTGTCTTTCGTTTTCTCAGATATCCCAGAAATTTAATACTTTTTCCTTCATCTCACTTTCCAAAAGCATCCCTTTGCCGTTATCATTGAGCTCCTTAATGAATATATCTAATGTTGTTCTTGAGCCTTTCAAAATACCCAGTCATCAATGTACCTGCAAAACTAGTAGTCGGTCATTTCCTTTCTCCATCACCATCCTTTTCCAATCATTCATCATCAAATCTGCTAACACTGGGCTTACACAAGATCATATACTGAGTCCTTCTTTCGCACGCACTATCTTGTATCCTTCGCGAGGTGGAGATTGAAGTCAGTTCGCGAGGTTGAGAGATCTAGGTTTAAAGTTTCATCGCGAGAGGTTGAGTGAAGTCGAGGTTGAAGATCCATCGTGAGATTGACGTTAAATGAGGTCGAGGTTGAGGTTAAGTGAGGTTGAGATTGAAGTCTGATCGCGAAGTCGAGGTTGAAATTGGATCGCAAAGTCGGGGTTGAAGTCAAATCGAAAAGGTTGAGCTTGAGAGAAGACGAGGTTGAAGTCAGATTGAGGTTGAGTGAGGTTGGGTCCAAATGTACACCTATGCGCTGGACAACTTGCATTGGAATGTGTTACCGCCACCCCTTAACGAGCATTGGGAGGGGAAAATTCCGAACAGGTAAACACTACAAAATTATACTGATTATAATAACCTAAAATTATAATCCCAATGAAATTGCATCATCACTTTTTTCGAACTCTAAACGTACAAGGAAAAAATCGTTACGAAATTCTTACAAATGTTGAATTGAATTGTATTTATGGCCTGTAGGCATCTAAGGCTCAGGGCGGGATAGGGGAGGGGCACGGATTCGGGAATATGTAGTTCCGGCATTTGCCTGATGTGACAGAGAAAACCCTGGAAAAGCCTCAGTCAGGATGGTCGGCTGCTGGGTTCCTCTCGAATGCTTCACCAACGCTCTACCATTGAGCTACGGCGGCTCGGTTAGTAAACTAACAGTAAACCATAATAGGACTAATAACGTTAAAAGAAATCGATTTTCAGTACAATTGCCACAATTTGTCAATGTGAGTTAATTTACAAGTGATCAGATAATGGCGTTTTCTTTTTATGGTCTCGGGTTGTGCTCAAAATTTCAAGTTTTAATTACATCGATTATTTAAAATTGAATAAACGTGGCAATTGTACTGAAAATCGAAACCTTTTCAACGTGATTAGTCCTATTATGGTTTACTCCAGTGGTTCTCAACCGGTGTTCCGCGAGATCTTGTACGTGTACCGCGAAATTTCTCTATACTGTGATTTTGCTGGTAACAGAAGTAACTGTTACTCAATATTTGTTTTTTAAAAAAGGCACAAAAAATATTAATGAGCTTAATCATATTTATTTTATAGATTATTGTTTTTCTTTCGGCTTAACGATTATTGAGAAAATCTCCTGCATTGTTACCAACTCGTTCATTGGTGTGCTGCGGGAACGTACTACAAAGGATAGTGTGCCATGAACAAACAAGGTTCAGAACCACTGGTTTACTGTTAATAATTTACTAACATTTGTGAGAATTTCGTAAAGATAACGATTTTTTTTTCTCTCGAATGTTTCAAGTTCGAATTTCATTGAGGTTGTTATAATCAGTATAATTTGCTCTATTAGATGGTGTATGTGCCATTCTTTCCAGTCAATCAACTAGTTGGTCCAATCACGGTAAATAAGAAGCTTGGTACAAATATTTTTATACAGGATGTCTTTAAAATAGATGATCAAAATTTGAGGTGATTGCTGACATCAAAACAAGTACGTAAAGAAAGTTCCTATACACATGAGTGAAATTCCTCTTCGTTTTGGAGATACAGCGTTTCCAACTTGGAGTCCAAAGTCGATACATTAAATGAAAATTTTGTTTGCGGAAATTTGTTTCTAACAACATGGTTGATATCAGGAGTCAAAATACCGTGTCACAAGATTATCAGTGTTGCCAACCCGGTATAACGTTTAAATTTTTCAAATAACACCACGTCATATTGGGTATTTGGCATCCTCTAGTGCTGATAAACAGCATACGTAAGCCTCACGTTGCAGTGTTGCAAACTATGGATAAGACAGGTTTTCGCGATCTTATAGAAACTACGTAATTTCCTAGGATAACGTGCATAGTTTGCAACACTACAGTGTGTGCTTTACGTATGTTATTTACCATCACTAGAGAATGTCAAATACCAATATTACGACGCAGTGCCATTTGAAAATTTTAAACGTTATACCAAATTGGCAAAACTGACAACCCGGTGACATAGTATTTCCACTCCTGATATCAACCATTTGTTAGAAACAAACTTCTGCAAACGAAACTTTCGTTCACGTCGTTTATGGATTATTGAAAATTATTCATTTTTCTTCCCATTGTTAGGCGTCGGCTTTGGGCTCAAGTGTGTAACGCTGTATTTCCAAAACGAAGAGGAATTTTGCCCATGTTTATAGGAACCTTTTTTTTTACTTGTTTTGACGTCAGCAGTCACCTCTTAAAATTTTGGCCGTGTATTTGAGGGACATCCTGTAATTTTAGATATTAATATTTAGTAATACGATGATCTTTATTGCAGAAATACATCTTTCCTTGGCAATTATTTATTTTATTACTTGAATTTTTGTGTTTTCTTTTCCAGGGATCTAGGAAGATTAGATCAAGAATTTGGCGTGGAGTAATGACGAAAGGATATGAGCGTTTGGAGCATGATTTTTTTTGAGAATTGAATATTGAGGAATCTTAACCAGGGTTCGACAAGTTAGCGTATATTGGCCAGTTAGATAACGTTAAACACGAGAATCAGATTATGATTAAAAATCTAACAGCCTTTTCCTGCGTGACGCTTCCTTCGTTTCTCTTTTTTCTATTTTTTTATTCCTTCAGAATCTTTAAATAGATAATCCACTTCGTGACATGTGAGAAAAGTGTGCACTTTTTTCAAGTAAACAAATTTGTAAAGAAATCAAGTCCAGGAATGCTGTTGGAAGATTCTGTAAATGCAAGGATTCATTCTTCTATGTGAAAATGTTAACATCGCGCATTTGTATTATGCCATATTTACATACGTTTTCTGAAGCTTGTATCACAGAAGAAGTATGAAAAGAATGAAAAAAAAACAATTTGCATCTTTTGATAAGTGATTGGTTTTATAGTTACTGTACCATATACCCACTTTTTGTTTTTAAATGTTAATTTTCTTTTGTAATATTAGGTAATGCATTTACAGCAATAATTTAAATGCTAAAAGAACATGCATGCCAGATCAATAAATAGAGAACCTTTTCACCCATACTATAGGCTTTCAAGATTTTTGCATATTGTCTTTGTCTTACTGGTTTTCTGAGAAAACAAAAACAAGGAAAGAGCAAACAAAGGGAAAAAGCACATTGAACTGAAGTCAGTTTTGGAAGAATTGACTGAATATAATTTAACTGGTCTAATTATGCTATTCAACGTGACCAGCGGACTCAGCCTTTTTTTAAAAAAAAGAAAAATGAAAAAGAGGCGAATTTCGCTTTAACGTTGCAAGTATGTCTTGAAATCGCAGCTACCGAAAAGTCCAGTTGAGCATCATATTGCCAGAAATCGATTCTTCATTGTGTAAAGGAACTTAAGCGGAGGGTGTGGGATTTGCCGACGTTTACTATCTAGAACGTTATTGTTTGCTCGTGATTTCAAAAGAAGTGGGTTGTATTATTGAAGGTATAATCGAATATAGCGTTTTTGCTAATCGTCAATAATTAAAAAAAAAAAAAAAAAAAGTCACGCGTTGAGAGTGTGAATAAAAAAGCAGATGCTATTTTAACAAAAAATATATTATGTAGAATCAGATAAAATTCGTACACAATACGTACGTATCTGTAAAATTAAAGATTCGTCAGATCATCATCACTTTGAGCACTTACAGAAATACTGCTGTTTGTATGTAAGTGCAGTTTTGCTTACGAACATTCTTGTAAATTGCAAAAAGATACGTCAGTATCTGTTATATTAATACCAAAATATATTTTTTTTTCTCCCCCAGAAGTAACTAATTAAATAAAATGTCTTGTTGAACGTGAACACAGACAGTTTGAAAGAGAAGTACGAACAGTAAAAAGCAGGAAATATTAATTTTCATTTTAAGATTTGTAAAGAAAAAAAAAAGAAATCTTCAAAACGAAACTTTGAATGTTTGTGCTTGTATTCTCTTTTCCATCACACACATTTGTACTAAATTCCGTAGATCACCCTGTTAAGTTTCAAATATGTGAGAGGAGTGTGTGCGTGTGGGTATGTATGTAGCTGCTTCTTTATATAATAGGGTTATAATTGTTGATTATGGAGAAGAGAAAAAGAAAGAATACACCAGTTGTAACAAATGCAAGAGGAAGAAGTTGGGTTACAACCGCCATTTGTAAATGGATAAATTATTAACGGTATATTTGACTTCCATTATGTTAATGGAAACTATATTCAAAAATTGCATGGATTTATGCAGTTGTGCTATTTTGTGTAACCGCGGCTTCATTGCTAAGTGGTACGTAAGTCATCTTACACTTCAAATTCGTATTTACAGGGGGAAAGATACGAATATTTATATTTTAGTTATCAGTTTAGTTTTTGGTAACAAATTATTTATGATTGAAGATGACTTACTGATATATATTCGTTTCTTTGAATAGCTTATTTTGTACGTTTAAGTTTATTATTCAATTCCGGTAATAAGAAAGTAATATTCTTTTACAGTAACTATTGTGTCCCTGTTTTCAGTGAAAATTCATTTTTTTTTTTAACCTCCAGGAACTTCCATTTGTGTTGACAATGCACTACTTGGATTGAAAACCTGTGAAGTTGACTATTGTTGACCTTGTACTCAGATGTGTGTATAAGGACTACACACACTTCGTTTGTAAAGCATTTACTTGTACTAAAGCATAATGACTACTTATTATGTACATTTTTATTTTAATTATGTTATTTTAGTTAATGTAATTCTGTATACAGTTTCTTCACGTTAACAAACAATAATTAACTATATATCACGTGCTAGTGGTATTTAATATAGCGTAGAATCTTATGGTTTTATGATACACGTTCAGTTTGTTTTCATAATAATGGATGTATGCTTCCAATAATTTAATTAACTCAGAAAAAATAATTTTCGGGAACTATTGTATTTTAAAATATATATATATGAAATTGCTAGAGAGTATCCATTATTATATTTGGTGTCAACTTTCAGATCATGCATACACTTCTCTGTATTTGGTTTGTAAAATCTAGTCTGAAATTCGTGCAAAGAAGAAAAATACCTTATTTTGTTACTCAGTTTTTACGGTTAATAAATGATGTCTGCATACACTGGACCTAAACTATGACTACTTGATTTAAAATAATACCTTGACAACCTTCATTTTTTAAATTATATTTTGTTATGTGACATACTGCCAATCTGTGCGAAGCCTGTTCTGGCTTTAATCAACCCTTACACGCCTAAGTTAGATGATTTTGAACCCAAAACTAAGTTTTCTGGGTATTTTAGGCTTATTTTATATTTATACAAAGTGTGGGTTTCGTTATGTCAATTACATATTTTCCTTGTAATTTATCTAAGTACATATGATTTTAGATAGTAAATACAAGGCTTTTTTAAAATATAGATCGGTCCATAAATGTCCCAAGTTGGCCAACGTTCGAGATTTCTGGAACAGCTTATTTATTGCTGACCTTTTCTAAGTAGCAGCTCGTAACTGTGCGTTACAACAAATGAAAACTTTGCTAAGATGACTCAGAAATAGCTGAATTTTTGACAGTCCAGTAATATTGTTCACTTTTTTTTTTCAAAAAATAAATAAAAAAAAAACGGGCGGCCAAAGTTTGCTCGGCAGTATGAAGAACTATTTTCCTCTTGATAGTTTCCGCCAAACAAGGCCAGTATCGGTATTGACAGTTTTCGAGAATTATTCTATTACATGCGAATTTCCATGCATTGATACGATTATCGGATTTTTTTCTCGAAATACGGGTAGATATGCACTTATTTACACACACTGTAATTATCGTTAGAAACTGACAAAATATTGAGGCATATTTGTTTGTCTTCAGAGGTAACTTGCCTTGAAATCGTGCAAAACTGACCAGAACTAAATGTAATGATGTGTTATGAAGGAGTTACGAATGTATTTACGAGGGTCATCCAGAAAATAAAGACGGTTATACAAAATGATAAACACAATATTTATTGGAAAAAACAATTCTGTTACATACCTGAAGCTTCCTTCACTTCTCTACATAATCACCACCTTTGTCGTATCTGTTCACGAGCTTCAAAATTCCCATGTTATACTCTTGTGCCGCCAGTTCATTAAGCCAGGTGGTCACTCAAGAATTGCTGGATCGATTCGGATGGCAAATTTTTATCATCCACCGTATAGTCCGGACCTTGCTCCTAGCGATTACCACCTTTTCGCTAAGCTGAAAGAGTTTCTGGGCGGTAAACGTTTTGGAAGTGATGAAAAGTTGGAGAATGCAGTGACGAACTGGCGGCAGAAGAGTATAACATGCGAATTTTGAAGCTCGTGAACAGATACGACAAATGTGGTGATTATGTAGAAAAGTGAAGGAAGCTTCAGTATGTAACAGAATTGTTTTTTCCAATAAATATTGTTTTTCATTTTGTATACCTAAACTGTCTTTATTTTCTGGATGATCCTCGTATATTGTTCGGAATCTAAACGGTATCCAATGTTACTAAAAGGATGTGTGGGTCCATGATGGTCCACTTAGGTTAACAGTGTAACAAAAATATCTTCGCCATGCAAGGGTTAAAATACTGGATGTTCCAAAAATCCTTTATCGTTGTGTTTTTGAAGATAAGAGATACCGACACGATTGTTAATGTAATTTTTAGGCACTTATAACTTCGTTGGCTGCTTTATTTGCTATTAGGGCGTTCAACCTGTATTCCACTTCTTGTCAAGTTTTCCTTATTATGTGTGGTTTTGATTCAGTGGCATCTGTAATCCGAAGACAAGAAGAAGTGAATAAGGCATTCTTGATGAAACCCCATGGAATAGAAAGACAAACGCGGTGGCCATGCAGCTGGACCACCGCGCCCAATCCACTGTTCTACGTGTAAGAAAATGTTCAGGGCATTAAACACTTTGGCACTCCAATCTCATGCTCGCTTTGGACGAAGGGGTTTCGTGGTACTGTCACCTGTAACTCCTCTGGGCCATAGTGACGAGTTGGGATTCCGGAAACCAGACGACACACAGTGTTTTCTCCTGACTTGTCATTATTGAATCATGCGTGGAAATCCACATATAATAACAGAAAATGTCCGTATTCGTCAGTGAGCCTTAAAGTTTTTCTTTCATGTGCAGCAACAGACAAAATTTATGATTGTAAGGTAATTCCGTCAGACCGAATTTGCGCAACATTACAAGATTTCGTTCCCTATTCTCTCGCTTGCTCTAGATGCTGGAACTCTGTGATTGGACAGAATTGGAGGAAGTTTAAGGGTTCCTCAAAGACATTTGGTTTAGACAGTAGTTAATGAACATTGTGCAGTAAACATGGTTTATTGGCAATACAACTTTGAAACCGGAACAGGACTTTAAGAAGAACCTGTATGGCTGTTCTAATAAAAAGAAAATTCAGTGAAACGCGTTATATTATTATTATTATTAAAAATATAAAAGAAGATTGAAAACTGTTCGTAATGACTCAGGTTGGAAAGCGTCTGGTAAGAGTTTTTTTTTTTTTTTTAATTACATTTAGTAAGTGTTGTCCATTCTTAGCAATACACATTTTTCGTAAGCGTTACACCTAAAAAAAATCAAAAAGAGTAACTTAATCAGAGTACAATGGTTTTCGTGCAGTATTCAAGGGTTATGATCAGACCAATAGCGGAAATTTCGTTTGTGCACATAACCACGTAAGTGGAAATGTGCTTCATTACTAATCCAAGTTATCTTAAATCGAAGGTTTACGCACATCGGCTCCACACTCTAGGCCATCGTTTCTGAACATTTTTCATCCTGTGACCTCCTTTTACCATATCTTCTAACCGGAGAGACCCAGGATTAATTTATTTTCTGTAATATTTGCTTTTCATTTCAAAACATGACAATTGATTTACTGTATTTGATAATAAATATCCTAATTATATTATCCAAAAACTGTTTAACAAATTACGTTACACGTATCGTTAGCAATTATAAAAATAGCAAGTAAAAAAGAAATCCTTGAAATTTTTTTAGTTTAAACCTGAAAACTCTTATTAAATTTATTTTTCACCTCCCCTCGCGACCCCCACGTTGAGAAACCCTGCTCTAGACGACAGGTCGGGTGATGATAAACTTCAGAAATCATTTGCAAATGTGTTTTGGTAAGAGTAGACAACATTTAGCAGACGTAATTTTCAAAACATAAACACTTACCAGACGCTTTTCGAACCTTAGTCATTATAAACTGTTTTCATTTCCTTTTTATATTTTTCAATAAGGAAGTTTCTATCTCCAACACTTTTTTTTTTTTTAGCCTTTCAAATGTGGAAATTTTTTTGGGTCACCCTGTAGGAGAGCGGGGTAATAATACGCAGCGAGAAATGGCACGCATCCCCTGTGTGGGCGAACTGGGCCATCGTGTACATTCTTGACTTATCGTGACATGTAGTGGGGAACGAAGCAATTAAGCTTCAGTGGACATTGTATAGTACATCGTTTTATACACGCCACATGACAGGCCATTTGGTTTTGATAGTATGTGTTACATACAACGTGCACGGAACAGTCAGTTTACGTAACAATGTAATTTAACACGCAGTCATTATGTGGGCACGTTCTTACTCTGTAGTTGTTATGTTTGTTTTACTAAGGATCGGTGCAGATTATAATGGCGGTGACAAAGACATTTTCACAGTCTTAAACGGGGTAATTGCACGCAGCTTAACCCCGCTCCTCGAGGATAGTGCAAGGAAATTTTAATAAGTAGATTGTTGGTGAGGTGAAATCTCGCATACAACCCGGATTTCGTACCGTGATTTAGATAGTTGTTAAATAATTTAAAGTTTTCACATTTTTTTTTTTTTTTTTCATTTGCTGGGTGATTAGGTCCATAATGAGAGATTTTTTTTCTGTGTACAAAATATCTGAAGACCCAAATATTCTCTATAACGGAAAAACTGCAATAATAATGTTAAGGTTAATGTAAACCAACGATCTCCAACAAAAGATGACAGCACTATCTCCGAATATGTCTAATGTATTTTTATCGTTGCACGAACTTCAATGCTGCTCCTACAAATTCAAGCCTAGAGAGTTCAAACTTTCAGGAAAGAAAGTTCATAACAAATTCAAGAGTTCAATCAATGCTGATTTTTTATTTTTGTTTTTCTTCATTCTTTAAATCGTTTGATTATAGTTAGGAATATGAAAACAATGAAGCATTGATCGAACTCTTGAATTGGTTATGAACTTTCTTCCCTGAAAGCTAGAAGATAAGATAAAATGAATTTTATGGGCGGTAACAGCACTATGGCTTACGCCCGTCCCGACCTGAAAGCTAGAACTCTTGTAGGAGCAGCATTGAAATTTCGTCCGATAAAAATACATTAGACCTTTATGGAGGTAGTGCTGCCATCTTTTGTTTGAGATCATTGCTTTACATTAACCTTAAGAAGTGCTATTGCATATCTGTTCGTTTTCTTAAAATCGGAACGGAAAATACAAGAAGTTATGCTGCTTTTAATTACCCCACCAAGGTGGGTAATTAATGGTACCCAACGCAACGTTTTTTTTTTTTTACTTTTTCTCTTACAAATCATTTATTGCTTGTTCGTGTACCATTTATTCTCATGTGTCTTAACTTTACTGAATTGTTTGCTTTCCTTGTACATAATTAGTCACTTATGCAAAATCAAAGTGAAGAGGGTGCAATTACCCCGTTCTCCTCTATTTGTCTGTTTCTCTACACTGTTGGGACGGACCATAAAGACTAAAATTGTCATCCATTCTAGGCGAGAGTCAGCTATATTATTACTATTATTCGAAAAGCGAGAAAGAGTAGATACTTAAAATAAACTCCAATGTGAAAAAAGTTTAGGAAATTTCACAATTACTTAATGCTTTTAAAAACACTAAAGCATGTTTATCGGAATCGGTTATTTCGGTTAGGACATGTTCTTCAAGGTGTTAGAACCAAAGTATTCTTTAAATTTATCATACTTGCATACTGTAAGTATGGACTTTAAAAATATTCTAATTTATATTGCACCGTGGGAGGTTCAAGATAGCATCCCACAGGGCAAGTAATTTTTCTACAACGGGGGAACACAGTCTCACGATTTCGGAACAGGATCCCTCATTAAGAACAGTATTCTTCAGGCGGTTCAGAATATAGAGTTCGTAACCGAAAGGCTATCGTACGTTACGATACGCACTCGATGGGGCAACACGGTTTTATTAAACGTCTAAGCTCCGACCGAGGTGGCTACTGATAACGACAAAGATATATTCTACGATGAGCTAGAAAGGCTGCTTGACCGAATGCCGAAGTATAATTCGAAAATTGTGTTGGGTGATTTCAATGCAAAGGTAGGGAGGGAAGAAAAATATAGACCTACCATAGGCAAATACAGCCTTCACGAAAATACCAACAACAATGGAGAAAGACTGATAACTTTCGCGATTTCGAAAAACCTTCTGGTAAAGATCACGTACTTTGAACACAAAGACATACACATGGGTATCTCCGGACGGCAAAACTCCCAACCACATCGATCACGTATAAGTAGACAGACGAAGACACACCAACCTAATGGATGTTAGGTCGTACAGAGGAGCGGAAGGTGACACCGACCATCAATTAGTGATCACAAAAGTAAGAGAAAAGTTATGCAACGCGAACAGAGAAAACAAGGGGTCAAAACAACTGAAATTCGAAGTGAAACGATTAAATAATCCGAGCATAA
>JAGDQP010004626.1:67080-83706 GCA_022664845.1 Lepisma saccharinum | reverse complement strand
GTACCATCATATGTAAAGAAAGGAGGGGTGCTGACATTTGACTCACCACGCTGTCAGCTAATGCGGGTTGGTGAGCAGCCCATCCATGTTCGTTCGCCAAGCAGTTGCTTGGGTACTAACAGGCCCCACGACGTGAACGTATGGATTGGACATTAGGCGTCTACCCCGGTCGGTTCCCTTATATATATATGACATATAGTTAAAGCTTCATAAGTGTAAAAAAAAAAATAGAAAACTATAACTGGAAAGACCTTAATAGTGAATACTGTGTACACTAAATAGAAGTTGGTATAAAAGTCATTGATAAACATTTAAAATTGAACTTACTTTACAGCGCATCAGGGACACATTAAGGTTAATAAAGGCAACGATCTTCAACAAAAGGTAGCTGCACTACTTCCATATATCTAACGTATTGTTATCGTTGCACGAAATTTCAATGCTGTTTCTACAAATTCAAACCTAGAAAGTTCTAACTTTCAGGGAAGAAAGTTCATAACCAATTGAAGCGTATGCGCGAACAAATGTCTAAGAGAAATTTTCAAATAAAAAAATAATAATCACGAGTCCACTTTTATATAAACAGGAAAAATATGAGGCATAAAATATTCGTATTTTGAACAAAAGCAGACTTTAGTCTAACATATCTTCGTGCAAAGTATAAATATTTTATGCCTCACATTTTTCTTGTTATATATAAAAATGTACTTCTGATTTTTTTTCTTTGAAAATATCACTTAGACGTTTGTTCGCGCATACGCTTCAATTCCAGAGGTCAATCAATACCGAATATTTTATTTTCGTTTTTCTTTATTGTTGAAATAGCTTCATTGTTATAGGTTTTTTTTAATTCACAACAACAATCAAGCAATTTCAACAATGAAGAAAAACGAAAATAAGAAACCAGCATTGACGAACTCTTGAATTGGTTATGAACGTTCATTACGGAAAGTTAGAACTTTCCAAGCTTGAATATTGTAGGAGCAGCATTGAAATTTCGTGCGACGATAAAAATACATTAGACATATACGGTTGTAGTGCTACCATCTTTTGTTGCAGATCGTTGTTTTTACATTAACCTTAAGAAAAATCTCGTACAAGTTTGTAGATTTTTCTTTGCATAAATTTATTATGCTTTTGCACAGAGTTTACTGGAATATTGTAAGGTCTTTACTGAGTTCGGGTGCCTGAGCATTCAACTCTTAATTGTTCAAGAGCATAATAGAGCAAGTGTAGAGAGGTCTTCAATTACACATATAGCAATTGTAGCTACGTGATACGAACTGATAGTTATCCCAAATTGTGACTGATTTCTGCAGAAACAACGTAGTTTACAGAATTAATGTTTACAGTTCTTCAGTGAAGAAGACGTCAACAGCTCCTATCCTGTGTATAAAGATACAAGTTGTATAGTCTCATCACTGAAGTCCTTCGGGAAATAGTAAATGGACAAACGAACACGTTTTTGGCCCCGTAAGCATTTATTTCTTTTAGTTCATTTTAAAGAGCAGATAGAAATTGATAAGAGATGTTCCTTTTGCCTGAAATGAAACTTTTCTTTCTATCTAGCTTTCCTCCTCCTCTTTCTCTTTTGGCTTTTCAGCATCCTTACTGAAGCATCCGTTTCAAAGAGCTAGTTACTCATCTGCCCTGGGAAGTTTATGGCTCCGCAGATTGTGCGAGTTTTTCAAGGAGCATGTGTGTATTCAGGGAGCTATCTTTTGGTCTTGAAAACTCATTTTTTTTTTTTTAACTTGTGTCATTTACTATGCTGCTTCTGAGAAACGATGAACAGGGTTACCCATTTGTTTTGCTTCTTGTATAACCTTTTTAGACCTAAACAGTGTTGCCAGTTGTTATTAAGAACGTTGGCTGGTGTTATACTAGAATAGTGGAAATTTCATGGATATATCAAGCTTCATACTTTACACACTGGTAGAACGGAGTTTACTACAAGTGGTGACCAAGAAAACACATTGAATTGTTGAATTTAAGCTTACAAGATTACCGATAGGTGGCAATAAATGTCTACTTCAAACAGTATTTTCGATATTTTGAAGGAAGTAGTATTTCTTCTAAATACCTATAGGAAGCTGTAACATATTACCAGGGCTCGATATGGAAATGTTCACGAAACGGAACGCTTTACCTTCGTTAAGATGTTCTTTTGTATCTTTCGTGTGTAATAGCCATAGTGACGAGACGGAACAAGTAGGTTCCCAATGTTCAAACGAACCAGAATAGCGGCGTTCATGTCTGCTCTGGTCCATTTCGGGCTCTGCAAATTTACACTCGAATGATTCATTAAATTATCGTCGATTAAAGAAGACATTTTTGTCCTTTTAGTAGGGATGGACAATATGGGTCTGGATCTGGATTACCCGGATCATAATGGATCTGGTTCTGGATAATAATCGAACGGAATACCGGATCTTGGATTTGAGGATCCGCATTCGGATCTTGGAACCAGGTATAGCCGAATCCGGATTCGGAACCATTTACCCGGTTCATTTACGATCCGGTTCTCAGTTCCTTGAGGTTCCGCTTCCAGCCATCCCTACTATTTAGCCCAGCTGAATACCAGCAGCAACATCCCTATCCTAAAATTGATTTGTTTTTTTGTTTAAGTTTATCTGTATTCAGTATAAAGCAATATTATCACAAGTTAAAGGAAGAAACATTAACTAACTGTTTACGGAACTCACAAGTTCATCGCCACAGTAACAAACGTTCCCATTGGATCCTATCGTGGGCAACATCAAGCCAGTTTTCAACACGAACATTTACCTCTCAAAGATCCTTTCTAATATTGTCATCTGAGTGACGTCTCGGTCTTCCCAATGGTCTCCTTTCCTCCGGTTTACCAGGCCCGATGGAATATAGTCTTCGCTTTTCTCCCATTCGAGCTACATGGCCTGCCCATCTTAGCCATCGTGATTTCAATATTCTTATAATGTCGGGTGAATCATACAATCCATGGAGTTCTTCATTATGCAATCTTCTCCATTCTCCTGTTATCTCGTCGCGTTTCGGCCCGTATATCTTTCTCAAAACCTTATTCTCAAACACACACATTTTATGTTCATTATCAGCTTTCACAGCCATAAAGTATTATTGATAAATTAACTGTTCTGTATATTTTCAGTGGAAAAATACTAATGAAATAAATACTGTATAGGTGAACAGACAGAAACTATGCTTCATGGAATATTATAGAAACATCGTTGTTTTTTCATTAGCATCCCTGCCGACATATATGGTCGGCTCACAAGTAACACACATTTACGATTTTAAGTATGTTGTTTTCTAGACTAAAGTATACACACAATGAAAGAATAGATCCAGATGAGGATGCGAGAGGAAAGCAATTTGGCTTGGCTTGCCGAGAGAGCTGAAGAGCAATTACAATGTTACCAACTTTCCTCCCCACTCTGTTTCACAGCGCAAGCGGAGATAGAAGTAAAGCTTTCTGTGACGCTGTTCAGAAGCAAAGACAGCTTTCTCGTGGGACTTAACTACATCGCAGCCCAGTGAGGAAAAAAACATGTGGCAACAGTGTGTATGACGTTTGGTTAAGTTGAAAGGCGGGCAAAACGGAAGATAGAGCTCTATACTCTCCTTATTACCAGTATAAAGATGTGTCTTCTTTCGATTGGTAAAGAATAATTGTGTTAATCGTTAATAAATGTGTGTTTATAAATATTTATGAAAAATCATGTATAGTTTTATTTTTCATCGTTATTAGTTTTTGTGGCAATACATAAACATCATGAAAATAATATTTTGTATTTGGTAGATAAATGTTGTAAATAAAAAAAAAAAAATCCTGACATTTATTTTTCCATTATTTTTTATGTGTTTTTATACTTAATATATTTCACTTGTAAGCGATGATATATTACTGTTTTAGAACCCAATTTTCCTGCTCCCACTTCATCTTCATTAAGAAGGTCGAAGTAAAATTTGGCTACAAGTAGTAGTTTCTGGTCGATCCAAACCGGTTGACATGCTGTAAAAATTAAAGTTTAGATCGCTGCCCATTCTTTTAGCACTTACAAGACATTTAGATGTGGCGACTTTCCCGTCATTGGAACAGATGTAAGCCACAGTGCTACTACCACCCATGTCGACAGTTCTATCTTATATTGTCTCACCCGTAACACGTTTTACATGTGAACTCTTCTGATATGGTCTTCTGTTATATTAAATTTTTAAACTCTTTTCGTGCTGCGTGTTGTGTGTACTGGAGTATTTATTTTTAGAGGTACATACCCTGGGTAAATACTACGATACGAGTATTTATTTACCCGAACCTGGGAATCTTAGTGGATATTTTTAGTCCCAACTGTGAATGTATTTCTTAATGGTTTGTATAAGGCTTATCTCAGTGTCCGATTTGTACAATTTCCAGAGAGGAGGGAAATTGTTCTCAGAACGTACAAAACTGTATTTTATATCTGTTCATATCCCAGGCTTGGGGCGATGTTTTGGAAAACAGAGCCTGGGAAGATTTTCACAGAGAGGGGGGAAATCCCAACCATTATCCGCTTCAAATCGAACACTGGCTTATTTGTCTATTTTATGCACAGTATAAGAGTGATTGTAAACATTTTCCTACCCTATGTAGTAAATGTGTTTCTCAAACAACTACAAGTTTCAAAAAAACAATATTTCCTTAGAAAATAAAACTATCCCCAATGAAAACAAATCACCCACAGGATCAAAATGAAAGTGTCTGAATTTTATACTGTTTGTGGTGCTGCCTCATCTTACCGCAAAATTTCTTTGGAGAAAAATTTAGTAGTTATAGAGGTTCGGAGGAGTTTCTTACAGATACAAATTCCAAATTCAATCAACTATTTATTTGTTCATTTTATTGTAGGATTCAGATACGGCTAGAATACTACAAACTAAATAACAATAAACTATAAAATTACACATAACACAACAAGAATATGAGTTGACGATGATAATACACAAGAGAAATAACTCACATGTGTGTCCTTATCACCCGAGAGAAAATATTTTCAGATTCAAAAATATATATTTGTATTATTTTCTTAATGCACCAATTTTTTTTCACTGTGGATTCCTCAGGTTTGTATTTAACTTCATATCAAGCACTCTCCCACTGATTGAAACGAATAGTGAGTTTCGACATCGATCTTGAAATGACTTATTTACATCCTGGTTTCTACGAACAATTCTTTTTCATGTTGGTGAATAATTCAAGTTTTGAAACAAGGCCGGACAGATAATCTGTCAAGTATATACAAATTTATGACATTCAGAAAAAACTACCAAAAACTTTAAAATGAGAAAACCCTAAGACGAAGAACCGCAATAGAGTGAAGAAACGAAAAACGGTACGGTGCAGAGAAATGGTAGTCGCTTGTCACTCAAGGTACAGGAAAACACTTTGTTCATAGCTCACTGCGTGCCACTGAGAACACAGAACAGAAGAGTAATCAAGCAGTGGAATATTTTGTTATTCTTGGGAATTTTACGAAACTGGAATTCCGCTCTATGCAGATTTCAAAAGTTTTCAGGAACCATTTTTGAATTGCGTTTCCCGAATTGGACAGTTTCGGGTTTCCATAATATATTCTACGAAAAAAATGTACTGTACAAAATAAACCAGGAATAAAGAAGTTTCCGTTCTATAAATAATATAAAAAAATAATTCACAGCCATATTCAATCCACTACTGAATGAGGCCTCTCTCGGAGGAAGGAGTTGGTCTACTGCTCCCATGCTGACCAGATGTGTTGGGAGAGGAGAACTGAAGGACTGAAACTGTGATTGATATTGTCTCTTATTCACAAAAGCTCCCGAATTGCATCACGATGCTGGATGGGTACCGTTCCAGACCCTCTGGCTTTGAAAAAACATCCCTTGGCAGAACTGGAAATCGAACACGGGACCCCATGCTCAGCAGTCAGCGACGGTATCCATTAGACCAGCAGGGCGGTCGCTTCTATACATATGTTTAGATATTTACCCGACACCTTTGTAGGGAAGGTGTTTCTGTTGCTGGCAACACTGAATTGTGATGTTGATGATAAAAAGGTCCTAAAAAAGTCCAAACACTAAGTTCCTTTTTCTTCTTTCTTTGCATAGGAACCACTAAAAGAAAAGGAAAGCAATACAAACAAAAAACGGGGGGAAAAAAAAGAAAGGGGGAGAATGGTACTCGAGCTACGTTGATTTACAGGACGTAAGACTCCAGCCACATAAAAATCAATCGTGGTATCTTATGCTGATCGAACTGAGTGTTTTTACAGTGCGTTATGGGATATTGATGAAGCAAAAAAAAAACTTTAAAGAAGAAACTGCCCCTGCTTTGCCATCATAAAAATGTTGTTGCCAAAAAGTACTTCTTCATGATTGAAATTGATGGTTCCTTAAAAATAAGTGCTGTGAAAGACGAGAGAGAGAGAAGAGATACGTGGTAGGTATGTTTATGTATAGAGAGCGACATCAGGTTTTAAAGAGGAGCTTACGGGAGAACCCTCTCTCTCTCTCTAGACCTGGCTGGGAAAGAGAAAATTATTTTTAGGTTAACCGTAAAAGTTCACTTCATTACTGCAGTGCAACCGACGCACACAAATATCTTTCTAGTATATTTTATTTTTTTATTGTACAGCTTTTATTTACAGATAAAACAGCCTTATTACTCTTCTGAAATGTTATTGTTGTGACATTTAGCGTTAAACTTGAGTTCTGCTCAATAGTTTCTAATTTAGATTTGCTATTGTTAATAGTTTTCTTCTTTGATTGTATCTTCCCCGAGACTAGCGACGATAAATTTGTAAGGATATTTATTTGCTAGAATTGTCTTTTAGCCCTCATCGTAAAGTGGAGTCTGTTTAAATCCCGGATTACAACTGTACCCATTGCCTAGCATAAATTCCCATATGTGTCTAGTTTTGTGAGAAAAGAATGCAGTTTTTTTTTGTTTTGATAATACACAGTAGCCAATCAGGTTGTAACTATTATTTCGTTTTGTTTAAAAATAATTCAAGATGGTCTGTCATACTAAATTCTAATGGCATGCAATGTTATTGATGTTACAAGTTTAGTGTATATAAATAAATAATAAAATTTATTTACACTAAGTAGATAATTATGTTTTCAATATTTATTATCTGTGCAGTTTTCTGAGCTTAAGAAATTGTAAATGTTGATCACCGCTTTTATTAAGGATGCAGCTTCAGAGGAATTTATAATAGAAAGACAGAATTCGAGTATTTACATGAATATTGTGGTATAGAATATAGTACACATGTTTATCAATGTGGCATATTAATGTTATCAATGTGAATGTTTATTCTTGAACTGTAAAACCTTTTATATAGAGTGATCATACATAGAAACTGTTTTCTTTATATGCTTTATAGTTAATGTTACACGGAGAAAAAAAGTCACTTAACCTTCACTTGCAGGCAGTCAAATGTTCAGTTCCAGATGAACCTGCCGAACGTACGGCTATGGCAACTGAACATATTTAGTTAAAGGTATTTAGTGAACGGAAACAATATGTTCAGTAAGCAGTGTACCAGACGTTATAGCGCCTGTTACTAGACGCATATAGTAAAACAGTATGGCGGGAAGGTTCTTACTAAACAATCTGGCTGCAGGTACTGGATAAGTTTAGTTGTGACAGCCAAATGTTTAGTTTATAAGGAGACAAGGAAAGCAAAATAAGAGCTTATTTCGAAAGTAGAAATGAAGAGAAAAGGTAATTTCTTATTTTTAATAAGAGAAAAAATACTGGCCTGAGGTGGGATCGAACGTGATACCCTTAGAAGCGCTCTTTAGTGCTTTATTCACTAGAACTTTTTTTTTTTACTTTTACTTTACATTAATTTCCTTTTCAAAATCTTGAAAGTCAACACACTATAAAATAAACATGCTCAGAATGAAGACACAAAACCTTCTTACTAGAACCCCTCCTAGTCTGATTCATAGCCAACACTTACATCACATGCTATCTTAAAAAGTTGCGAGCAGACATGTTTACATTTCTTTTATGATTTTAAAAAAAAATTGCAAAACGCGCCTTCCGATAATTACTCTCCAAAATTCTATATTGACATAACAGATAGGCCGTGTACATTTCAGTATGTTTTTAAGACTTAGATGTTAAAATAAAGTCTATAGTATGTCCAATGAGCCATAATACAGCATTCTGTTTAGTTGACGGAAAGTATTTAAAGCGTATCAAGGAGTCCACTGTCAAAGGTTGAGTTGAGTTTCTACAGATTTTGGCCATCAAACTCACAGAAACCATCCATATAACTCGTATTTTAACACACTCCTGAAGTTTATGTTCTAGAGTTTCTATCTGATCACAACCTTCATAAGTCTCTGCCATCTAAAATCAAGACGTTTTTTCTTTGCTCTAGTTTTAAAAAAAATGTTATATACTAGAGTATACCAAACCGCCCTTTGTCTCTTATTTAATATTACCGTATGAATGTTACTCCGAACCTGTTCCCAATTAGTTTCCGGATGTTTTTGGATACATCTACTCTGATTTGCGAAGGCCCGCAAGTTATTCTGTAAATACTTATACAATTGTTTAACTGACAAAGCCTCCAAATCTACTTGATAAGCCAGAGCATAAGCGACTTCAATTAAAATTGTTGTACAGTATTCATTGTTCCTCAGGTCAGGAGGAATATTAATAGGCAATACTCACGGGACAACAAAATAACATTGATTAATGAAAAACCAAACATAAATCCCCGACATTGAGTTTTCATAAAAGGACTCGCTTTGCTTCCCTGGGGGGCTGCGCCCCTTTATCTTAATCAGAATCTTTCTACACCGCCATGGTGTCCATCTGCACCCTCCCAAGGGGGGGCTGCGCACCCAAAGGGAAGATTTGCCCCATTTATTGTAACCTACTCTTTGTCATACACCTACATACAAAATTTCGTTTCTCTAACTTAGTGGTATGGACATTGGGATTTTGAGGAGGCCATTTTGTATTAAAGATTGCGACTTTTTAACGGTTTCCTATATTATCGTGACCTAATCGTGGTGGTACACTTTCATACCAATTTTCATTTCTGTAGCTCGAAACGTGTGGAAAATGGGTTTTTGGGCGGCCATTTTGGACCCAAGATGGCGCCTTTCCCCAAACATTGTAATATTTTCCTAAATGATTCGTGATAATACACCTTTATGCCAATTTTCGTTTTTCTAGCTCAAACGATGTGGAAAATGGATTTTTGAGTCCGCCAATTTGGATCCAAGATGGCGTCTTTGTATACATTATGTAACATTTTCGTAACCTACTGTGATAGTGTACCTTCGTATCAATTTTATTTCAGTAGCCCCAGCCATTTAGGCTGTGTATTCTATACAACAATGGGTTTGGCGGCCATTTTGGATCCGAATTGGCGACTTTTTCAAAATGTCAGATTTTTTTCCTTTACCTTCTCATAGTCATACACCTTCATACCAAATTTGATGTTCTAGCTCCAGTAGTTTGGCCTGGGAATTTTGATGATCAGTGAATCAGTGAGTGACCATATATGAACTCACTTTTCTTTGCTGGGGGCGCTTCCCCCAGACCCCCGTGGGAGCTGTGCTCCCAATTTGGGGGTTTTGTGGGGCTCCGCCCCTTTAACGTAACCAGACTCTCTAGCGGACTGCACCTTCATGGTAGAAATATACCCCCATAGGGGAGGTTTGCCCCATTTTTTGTAACTTACTCGTCATGGTACACTTTCCTATAAAAATTCATTTCTCTAGCTCGAATGGTGTCGAAAATGATTTTTGGTCGGCCATTTTGAAACCAAGATGGCGACATTTTCAACATTTTTGTAATATTATCCAAAACTACCATTGGTCATACACCTTCATACCAAATTTCGTATCTCTAGCTCAAGCGGTGTGGAAAATGGATTTTTGGTCCGCCCTTTTGGATCTAAGATGGAGTCTTTGGAAACATTTGATAATATTTTCGTAGCCTACTAGTGATGTTGTGCCTCTATACCAAATTTCACTTCAGTAGCCCCAGCCATTTAGGCTGTCTATTCTATACAACAACGAGTTTGGCGGCCATTTTGAATCAAACATGGCGACTTTTTGAAAATGTCGGATATTTCCCTTTACCTACTCTTGGTCCTACACTTTCATACCAAATTTGGTGTTTCTAGCTCCAGTAGTTTGGCCTGTGAATATTGATGATCAGTGAGTCAGTCATCTGAATCAGTGACCATGGGGCTATATATTATATGAGCTCGCTTTGCTTCGCAGGGGGCGCCCCCAGGCCCCCGTGGGAGTTGCGCTCCAAACCTGGAGTTTTGGAAGGCTGCGCCCCCTTTAACGTAACCAGGCCCTCTATGGCGGACTGCTCCTCCACCATGGTACAAATATACCCCCATCGAGGGTGCTGCGCCCCCATAGGGGAGGTTTGCCCCATTTTTTGTAACTTATTCGTCATGGTATATCTTTCGTTTGTCTAGCCTTAGTGGTTTAGAAAATGGGTTTTCGGGCGGCTATTTTGGATTAAAGGTGGCCACTTTTTTTAACGTTTTATTATATTGTCGTGATGTACTCGTCAAGGTACATCTTCATATCTTCGTTTCGCTAGCTCGAATGGTGTCGAAAATGATTTTGGGGGGCCATTTTGAATCCATGATGGCGACTTTTTCAAAATGTTGTAGTGTTTTCCTAAACTAGTTGCTATGATACACCTTTACAAGTATACCAAATTTCGTGTCTCTAGGCCAAACGGTGTGAAAAATGAATTTTAGTGTTCGCCATTTTGGATCCAAGATGGCGACTTTGTCAAAATATCGCATTTTTCCCTCTACCTACTCATGGTCCTACACCTTCATACCAAATTTGGTGTTTCTAGCTCCAGTAGTTTGGCCTGTGAATATTGATGAGCAGTTAGTCAATGAGTGACTCAGTGACCATGGGGCTATATAGTATATGGACAAAATTTTAATAAGTCTATGCAAAAACAAACTTCTCGCCTGCGTCAAAATATCCATTAACTGGATCCCCCCTCCGTTCGTCTAGGGGCAGAATCAAAGTAGAGTAAACCACCCTTAACGCCTGTTGGTGCAAAAAAAAACTGACATTGTACCTTTTTCAGGAACCATTGTGGTGGTAGCAGTATTTGTGTTCTATACCATATACACGAGAACACGAACGTGTGTAAGAAATCCTTTCTCGCCAATAAATTGAGTTTTCGTTTTTTATTATGACTCAATAGAAAACAGTTTTTGATATACCTGTTGATAAGCCTTTTTCATATACCTTTGATATACCCGTCCCATACACACTGAAAGCAGCCTTTAAATCTTCCTCAGGTAATTCCAAGAACACAGGAGAAATTGTCTACCATTAAACTATAACTGTTTGTTTCATCTCCGAACTCCACTGTTCCCCCGCACTTCTGTAAGATCGCGGTACACAAATCTGCCGAATTTAGCTTCAAAAAGAGTATGCGGCCTAAAAAGTCCGTTTCAATTGAACATATTTCGTAGGGTCTTAACCCGAATGTTTTGTGGATAAACACATGCATCATAATACTGGAAGACAATCGCGTCACAGACTGAAAATGAAATCGCAACGTGTTAACGCGTTCTAGTTTCATCGTATACATCAGCCTCTATTCTCCTCCCCTCACACTTTACCATTTGACTCAGTTCTCCAAAACCACGTAATTTATAAAACCCGGTACTGTTCCTCCTTACGAAACTGTTTGATGTAAATAAAGAGGCCATCATAGAACCAGTTCAGCAGTTAGATCCATTAAACTCCATAAATTTCTACCACAGCAAACATTTCCCACTCACCACTCTGTCTACCATAGTTCTTTCTTCACCAAAATCTTCCGAAAAACCAAGCACCAAAAAGCAGAGAAAAAAAGGTGCACCAGTGGGGAAACATACACTACTCAAATAGTTAGGCACACGTACCTGTAATCAGTTGTTCGTGGAGTCCAGTTGTATAACCGCCTTTCTCCCCCTCCTCACCACCACTCTGCGGAAACAACGATCAGCTTGCTTGACTGCTGCTACCGAACTGTCCATACAGCCCAATACTCGAAGACGGCTTCCAAGTCGGGTGACGTTGCGAGCAACAGCTAGTAATAATAGTAAATTATAAGTTTCTGATCCCACATACACAGGGACCTTTGTTTTTAACAAATGTAAAGCACATTTCCTCATTTCATGTTTTACTACAAACACAATACATTTTTATAGTCATCATCTAATGGAAGACGTTGTACACAGTTGTTACTTGAGCGTATGACTTCTAAACAGTGTTAGCAAAACTATCCGTTAACTGTTACTTGTTACTGTTACTAGTTCGCGTTTAGTACCAATCAAAGGTTTATTGAAGTAACAGCAACCAAGACATTCAGTGAATATACTTTTCACTGGATGTATGACTACAGCAACTATAACCGCCCAGTTACGTTCTCCTCATTACGCATTTGGTGCCTGTTATTGTTAATGTTTAGTAACAGTTTGCATAATACAATAGTAACTGGCATCAGACATGTTTTGTTGGAGTTCAATCAAACATCGTTCAGTTCTTGGTACTATATTGTTCAGTATCTGTTGCTCTAGGTTTAGTTGCGTTAAGTAGAACCCTTTTTACCATTTGTGTTTCGCTGCATGTACCATACAAGTTGGCTCTTGTACAGTTCGTTGTACCAGATGTTTTGTTGACGGTAGCAGAAAAGCCTTAACTGGACCTGTTTAGTTAAAATTTATGGATGATTTTTCTCCGTGTACCAATGTGGGCGTTTATCAATGTTTTTCTCGAATTGTAAATTCTTCTATGTCAAACAATCTTATATAGAGAATGTGTTTCTCTCTGCGTCAGTATTTCGATGATTATTAAAGCAGTTTTCGGATTCCTAGCTTGGCCTCAGACGTTCAAAATTAACGTAACGTATACAGCTCGCGACAACTTTTGGGAGTAATATTCATTATTATTAGTATTACTTACTTACACTAAATTCTCGATACCAACCAAATTGGTACGCCTATACTAAAAGGAAATGTCAATCCTGAATATCCTCTAACCGATTTTTAAATATAATCATTAACATAGTCTATGGCTAACCGTACCTACAGGTACCGTATAGAAAATTAGAAATATGAGTCTGTACTGTCCGTACGGAAAAGTATGAGGCAGACATACACTGTCTGCCTTATGGAAATATGAATCTGTCACTGCCTACACTTTTCATTTGAAGTAGAACTTTGCAACTACCGTGCTTCTGCTCGGACGGCCTATTATTCACTTCCTAGTCGTTAACAGAAGCGGATTGGATTGGCGGCATCTTAAGCTGTCAATTGTCAGAATATGAATCTTTGTAATTTGCTTTGATAATGTGGACCTATAGCATTCATTGTTATCATACAGCGTTAGTCAGTATTTAAGTTACATTAGTCTGGTTATCGTTGATGAATTATTGAGTAGTGGACTGGACCTCCAGTGAGCCAGCAATACAATAGATTCGGCCAAGTATTGCGTTGTTATAAACTGAGAACATTGTTAAACTACATGTAGTGGTCTGTATAAGTAATTATAGATTATAATATAATACGATGCGGCAACATTGCTATAGTTCTCTTTTGTTTCTAAGGCGGTATCTATAAATAAGTGGATAGTTACCGACCATGAATTAGTTGTTGCCTACTACAAGTTGTCTTCGGAAGAGGTTTAGCTTAAGGAATTTATATACTACGATATATTAAGTTATTCATATACTACAATGGAAGGAAGATTGGTTCTGAGAAGTATAGGTTACCCCGGAGCAAATGCAGAATGTTTCGACTAGGTTTATGAGCTAGATTAGGGTGCTGTTTTCCATGAATTAGTACTACGAGAGATGGGTAAAGTAATATTTACTACGTTGTAGTCTGTCTTGCTACTTGAATATGAATTGCTATGTGAAGTGATTTTGCTGTCAAAACCTTCGATCTACTGCGACTGTTACTACTAGTTGTTGAAGTGTATATATCCTGATGAAATGTGGTATTCAATAAATGTCTACGTTCGTTATTGTTGTGAAAGTAAGTGTTTCTGTTGTACGTAAGCGATTGTAAGTTTGTATATAGATTTTCCGCCGGACTATCATTCTGGCTTTACTTGTAAGTTAAGTATAACTACATATACGACGCCCGACCACAACAACAACATAATACTTCCATTAGGGTTAAGGGTAGTTTGAAATGAATTTATTTAATGAACGAGATCAGGTTAGTTTCAGTCAACAAGCTTTTTCTTTTCTTGTATAAATATTATTGTAGAATTGTGATTTACAATATCTCACGTTTTATTCATTTGCTTTCCCTTAACGATATTGGTTGTTTCCCTGGAATTCGATGCTGCTGCTCTGTGCCACTTATTTTAAAGAGGGTATGTAATGTGCAGTGCAAGTCGCGCCAATACCTCTGCACTATACCGAAGACCATCGACTCGCTTGGTTTCGTGTGCCATTTCGAATAGTTCATCGTCAGAGACGAGTTTGGCTTGTTGTGTGGAAAAATTATTTCTGAATACAAAAAGACGTGCACAGGACAACACGAAAGAATTATGTTAAGGTATTCTATTTTACTGAACGGCCCTGGGTAGAGAAAGATATTAAAAACTGCACAAGAAAATTGGTTGTGTGCAGTGACGAAAAGTCAGAACCGGACATCCCAATTCCGACACTGTTAGAAATTTTGTAAACGTTCTTAAGAATTTCCAGTACAATTCCACAGAATTTTTAGTATGTCATGTTATTTCATTGAAATCTTGAACAATCCAGAGATTTCTCGTATGCTATGATCGCAGTTTTCAGTTCTTTACGCACATGCGCAGAATAAGAAAACGGATTCTTATCGTTGCCTTGAATGCAATCCTGATCAAGTGTTTGCTGCCGCCATCTTGATCTCACATTTTAGCAGAAATGGGAAATATTTTCAATGAATGGGAATTCTGATCCCTAATTGATAAATGCAAAAGTGATTAAAATATGGCGTAAGTCGTGGGAGTAACTTAGTTTATGTATTTGTGGTTGAAGCAACGCATTTCTGACACTCTATACGGTTTTGATCTAGTGTTTTTTTTATGACTGGCAGTTTAGTCCAGCCAGTATGACGCAGGACTTCTAACTGAACAATCCGCGTTCAAATCTCGCTTCTCTTCTTTCCTTTTTCTCCAGCATTCCTGAAAACTGAATGATGGCTGGTTTTTAATAGTAAAGATATTGGAAATTTTCAAGTTGTCCCCCACCCATTTTTTTAAAGTAATAATTCGGATTTTTTTTTTAAAGTGCAGCAGAGCACTCTACTACTGAACTACCAGATGGTACACATGAGGTTGTAGTGACAATTTTTTTCTTTAAATTTTTGATGGTTATTCCAGATATGTTTTGAACAAGTAAAGGAACCTCTTTAAGACAACAGACAACGGTAAGAAATATGATCACGTACTTAACATATGACATAAAGTACAATAATACTTCTTCCAAATTTGGGCAGTGCTGGTACTCTTGCATTGAACCGGATCGCAGCTGGAGAACAAGAGGAATGATAAAAGATGTTGGGAGATGCAGGCGAATCTCTGATGTAGGTCCATCGCAAAGTTCAGACGATTTACAACCATTGAGTTCCATTGACCCAAATGCAAGACATCTAACATAAAATATAACAAAAGCATGCCAAAGCATCGTGTTTATTATTTACGTTTAATGTGTGCAGTTTATGCACCAACATGAAAATAACCCTGCCATAATTCGAACGCAAAATGCTGGAAAATAACTGTAACAGAAAAACAAGATCTCGTATATCAACTGCTAACACCCCGGCCAAGCTAACAATCAGAGGTCATGCCATATTAGCAAAGTACTTGAGCAAGATATGTCCATTTTTCTTTCTTTTTTTCAAACGGAAACATCCTTGAGGGGACAATAAAATTGAGTTAGTTTTCAAACGTACCGACAATTTGACCTCCGACTTTCATTCTGAGGCCCTTCAATGATTTTGCCCTCTGTCGGTGACCTTTTCTTAATAATGATCCTCAATAACAAAGGGAGAATCTTTAGGGAAGTTGACAATAAAGCATCCTCTATTACCGTGAAATTCATCGTTCAAGTTGAGTTTTCTGAACACCATCGAATGTGAAGATTGAATCTTTTTTTCCCTTCATAAATCTAACTCCACTAATTAAAGCTCTACCATGACAAGCACTCTATCACAAGGGTGATAATTACTGTATTTTTCAGGTACAGAATTTTCATATGAAGAAGGTGTCGACGTATGGATTTATGAGGAGCTAGGTAAAAAGAAAGAGAAAATGTTTAACTTCCTACAGATTTCATCGACATGCTGGGAATAATCTTACATTACAAGGGTAAAATATTAGTGACAAACCTATTGTCTTTAAAATATGAAGACAGCTAGCCCATTCAATAGGTTGCTCTCGTGTGACTACAAGTTTGACGTTGAATACCGTCATATATACTGCATAATAAATAATTAGAATGTTAACGATACTGCAGACGTAGTTGAGAACACTATATAATACCACGCAAAACGTTTATATTTTAATTTTAATTTTAATTTTAATTTTAATTTTAATTTTAATTTT
>JAGDQP010004626.1:30261-57372 GCA_022664845.1 Lepisma saccharinum | reverse complement strand
TATATTTGTCCATTTGATACGAAAATGAAAAAGAAAAGCTGATAAGACTTGCGGAGAACTAATTTGTTTTTGAACCCATCTGCGATCAACATTTTCAAGCTATTTGTTTTTGCAAGTTTCTGTAAGAGATCCATTGCTTTCTCAATGGCTAGTTTTAAATACTAATATTTTGCATAATTGAACAATTCCAAATGTATTGTTGGTTCTCGTTTGTAACCAAAATCCTCAGTCTTTTACTGTAAATTATGAACATTCTATGATGATCTGTTTATTTGTGATCATATCCATGAACTCTCCATATTCTAATTAATTACCTCCATATTCAGAAATAATTGGATATTTTATTTATCTCTATTTTCACGGCTATTTTTGCTGCTTAGAATTCATTCGGATTTAATTGGCGGGCTAAAAGGGTTGCAAGTGACAAAGTTCATATTTATCTTCCAGTGACACGAAATATGTGTGTGACCCAAAATAGTCATATTTCGTGTCACATATTCGTGTTATATATAAAATATGAATTTGAACTTTTAAAAATAATTCAAAATGCCACTTGTTCCTTTGCTTCTGATTCGCCCATTTATTCAAATGGTTTTTCAAATTTTCAGACATTATTTATTCATCTTGTTATTTTTCCAGAACTTCAGACATAATTTATTATTTTTGTTTTAGAACGTCTCAGGCATAATTTATTCTTCGTGTTTTTTCAAAATTTCAAAACAGATTTTTTAAAATAAGTTCAGGCTACAGGATCGAATTAAATTGACTATTGTATAAGTTGTATTACGAACTGGAACACTTACTACTTACTGCCCGTCCTTTTAGCGAGAAGGGAAAGAAACACACGCTTTTTGTAGCTTATAACTGACACTATCATGATTTTGGAACTGCTTTTAATCTGAAGCACACAGTTTCTTTTCATTATAAATGAACCGTTAGCAGCAGTTCCGATAGTCACTAGATCCCCATCTTGTCTAACCATTCCGGTATTTTTATCCATCAAGGATTGCGTGACAAGCTTACATTAGGTCTACCAGAAATGGGGAAAAAAGGGGGACTCCAAACAAATGAGGCTCAATTCCCTACTGGACATGGGAGTTTCCTGCAGCAATGGTTAGGCATAAGACAAATTCATACCGAGACATTGCTCAGCGTATTATTTCAATTTTTTATTCACGCAAGAAACACCATAATCATTTCCAAAAGAGCGTGCTCTGCAATATGAATCCATTTGTTTGTTTTGCCTTCATGCTCCACTGAGTTCCACGACTTTTGAATTATATGGGAAGGAGGGGGAATAAAGAAAACACAACAACCAAAACCTAATGTGTATAAATCGCTCATTTTCTGTTCTTGATTTGATGAGTTTGGTTTACGAGAGCGTGGGAGAGCTTGTTCTTCGTATGTCTTGAACTATTACTCCATATTCATTAAAGATTCAGCTGTGGGGGTGGGGTGGGGGATAGTTCAGCTTTAGTAGAAATAAATTGATCTTATTTTCTCAAGAGGGTCTTCTTAACTGTGTCCTATGAATTCGTGCGAAGTTTACGTTCTATACGTTGTCACAAGAAATGAAGAACCTTAGAGCTCTTGCTTTACGAACTGTTTTGATTTTTCCAAAGAGATTTATTAATAATATTCTACTTGGCCTTATTTCCTAAATTGAATTGGACTGAAAGTTGAGTTAAGAAGCGGATTTATTGATATTTCAATCAAGGTGCGAATTTAAAAGATAATTCTGTGCCTTTAATTATAAGATCAGCCTGTGTTTACCAAAATAATTCCATTTAAGTTAAGAAGCCAAGAAATCAGAACAATGATTTTCCATACCTGTTGGACCTTGCCCAAAATACCTGGCGGAAATTACGAGGGATGAAATTTAAAGACCGATAGACAAACGTTAACCATTTCCAAAGAAGTGTAAAACACGCATGTATTCAAGCAAACAATTATATTCATTTCAATACCTTACCGGATGAGAATATTCACTAATTTATGGTCACATACCTACGTACTTCGTAAGTTTAAGACGAATATACGCTAGATGATAAATTAAGCGGTTATAGGTCTACGTCGTATATCCGTGTATACTTCAGTGCAGCCCTGGCAGTGGATCTGGAAGAGAGAGAGAGAGCATAAAATAGTATACAGCGTTTTTAGGAGCTAAATGGATGAGGATAGCAGCTGATCGAGATCTGTAGAAGACATGTGGGAGGTCGTCAGCTAGCAGTGGATAGAAATGGCTGAATATGATTATACTATATTATTATATACGAGAGAAAGTAAGTAATTAGGTTATAAACTGGTGCGGGTTAACAAGAAATAGATGTGAGTACTTTGGAAAGATATCACTAGGTAGCAGCACGCTCATACTTCGTGGTGAGTCGCTGAGCCGCGTCACCGATCATTCAGCGGGTTTCAATGCAATGTGTAAATGGCTAGAGTTCTGTGACAGTCTGTCTGTACTTAGAGGAGCAGCGGGCAGTGGTGCGTTGTTTATGGGCGAAATGTCTTCTTGTCAAGGACATTGGACATTAATAAGGAAATGCATCCTGTGTATGGGAAGAAGTGTTTGTGTCGTCGTTTGAAAGCTCACTTTGGCGGAAAACATTTCGCGGACGAAATAAAGGTTGAATAGGATGTCCGTATGTACCTATGGCATCAACCCAAAGATTTTTATTCAGCAGGTGTTGGGGCGCTCGTATATCGCTGCGATAAGTTTCTCAAAGTAGTTCGTGGCCATGTGGATATAGAAAACATGTTGCCATGTAAGATTTTCATGCATTTTTATTTCTATAGCCATTTGTAACCTATTTACTGACTTTTCATCGTACACTATTTAATACATTTTAAGAAAGCCATTTAGATAAACTAGAGATAGGCGGAACCGGATCCTGAAGGAACCGAGAACCGGATCCTAAATGAACAGAGAACCTGATCCTGAAGAAACCAAGAAACAACTCCTACAGAAACCGGGTACCTGGTTCCAATATCCGGATTCGAGTACCCTGTTCCGACATTCGGTTCCAAGATCCGTATCCGGGTACCCGGTTTCAGGGTACGTATCCGGGTACCCGATTCCAATAGTATCCGAAACCGGATCCGTTAGAATCGGGTAATGAAGATACGGATCCAAGTGCCCATCCCTAAGATATATATGTATATTTATTAACGGTATAGATCACCCCGTCATCTTGGTATGATCTTTAAATTGATTTAGATGGGAATCGTTTTACTCGTCTTAAGTATCTCACAGAACTAGAATATTCCAGTTCCGCTTTCACGAAATTTGCCTGGGTCATTTCGACTTTTGTAGAGTTTTGGTTTGTGAAGTTTCTTCAAATATGTGAGTATAATGTATTATCAATAGTTTACCATATAAATCAGAATATAACAACGGAAAATTATACTGTTCGTGTGTAAAATATTGCTTTTCTATAAAACAGCATGAGTCAAAGAAAATATGACGAAACACTTGGATAAAACAGAAGTTTAAAATTACGCCCCTGAGAAATAGACTAGTAAAACAATTCCAATGTAAATCAATAGAAAGGTGGTGGGGTGATCTACACCGATAATATCATTTTGCTTTTATTTTATTATTGTTAGGTCTATCATTACTATTATATCTATGAAACGATTGAGCATAAATAGTGTGTATTCACCCGAAGTCTTTCTAAAGAAAATGGTAAAGTGTTTACATTTTCCACTTTTATCTGAATGGGTCATTTCCAACTGAAGGCATTATGACGTGTTAGTTCGCTTCTGTTGTTTCTCAGTAGGAAGGTAGGAAAACACTGCGGATAAAAAGACCAACCCACGTCAGCTATGACATTACCAGGCTACCTTGTCCACTGTCACTGTTTCCAAGGAGACGGGAAATTTGCTTTGACATGATACATGGGCTGGTGATAAACGACTGCTCTAAACTGTTTATCTCGGAAATAAAATAATTATCAAATTATCATAGACGCACACCGAGTGATCGTAGCTCAGTTGGTAGAGCGTTGGTTTCGTTTTCGGAAAGTCTTCTTTTTAGGGTTTATCCTCAATCAGACCAGGCATGCCCTTATCCTATCCCGATCTTAGCGAAAGTCATAAATACAATTCGATAACCTTACGCTAGACACACTACTAGGACACTAGAAGTGTGGACTAGGAGTCAAGAAGCGTCAGGTGAAACGTTTGTAAACAGTTGTTTTAGAGGTATGACCATCGGGACGCTAATAAAATTGCGGCCACACAGAAGGCTAACGACATGGTATGAAGCAATCGAAGGTCCGACTTTGTGACGTGTGACTTAAATGATGACTGACAATGGAGGACTAAAGGCTTTCGCCATATCCGGTTGGTTGCCATAGCAGCGGCGGGGGTCAAGTCTAAACAACAGTGAACAGTCAAGTAAGTTAGATGGTAGGAACGTAGACAGTAACTTGTGGAAGTAATGGCTGATTTCTTTTTCTTTTTCTGGTTTTCATCCTTTTAAAACGACATGTCTCTCTCTCATTGTAACGTTTGCAATCTGGTACGAAGCACATACCCATGATGAATTATTATTATCGAAGAAACTACATAAACCAACCACTGTTGTTTAGACTTGAACATGGCGGGTTACCATGACAACCAACCGGATCTGACAGAAGACTTTTATGGTCTATACGTGTTTGAGATAGTGGGTTAGTTATTTAAAGTCATCAAGACGTAACAGCCGGCCTCCAATCACGGAGAGGCAACACAAATAGCAGACGATAATATCTCTGTCATTAGCTGCTGATAAAATGCAATAGAAAATATCTGCGCTGTTGCCATGTTAAGTAAATAAATCTAATTTCTGTAGTATTTTATCAGCTGTGTAACTGCATATCATTTGATATCATGCACTGTTGCCGATTATAGAAAGAAGAAAGTAGAGAGCGATCATTTTGGCTGAGAAAGTGTCGTGTTGGCGACAAAATTTGCAACACCGCGACCACGTGCTATCAAGACCGCGTGACTTGTAGGCGGAGTCAGGCCGGGAATAAGGCTGTGGCATGTATAGTGTCGATAGTATTAGTTTTCTGTGATTATGAAATAAATTTCATTCAAACGATGAGTTACGTGTTTGAAAGCGTGCTGTAAATATTTACCAAGAAAGACAGTGAATTAACCAACTCAAGATCCCTAGTAACCTTCTTCGAGACATCATAATGGGCATACTATTCAAACTGTGCTCCAGTGAAATAAAAAAAAAAAAAAGAGAAAACTTTCATTTGTTTCGTGCCTCCCTTGACTTCCATTTTCTGTAGAAAATAAAAAGAGATCAAATTACCGAAAGTGAAAGTAGAATACCTCAATTAGCTACTTGTAATAAACTCTTTTAACATATTCCTTTCGTAACTGCATGTTGTGTGTAACATATTACGATACTCAAGAAAGATCGTGAGGCACATATTGTCCGTAAGTGGTCAAGTATTTTGATGCTAAGAGTTCTTCTCTCATGGTTAGCACTGGAAGGTTACTGTTAAAATGTCTGATTTCATTGAGACGCCTTTGTTTGTTTGTTAAAGTATGAATATACTATATCTAATTTGTCCTGCTACAGCATAATGGTTAACAACTCAGTGACTCAGTAAAAGAATATGAGAACCCCATAATTTACCAGGTTTGTTTTAAATTTAATTCATGGCCTTAGGAAATTATGGCTCAGGCCTGGATAGAGTGGAGAAAAGGATGTTGGAAGGAAGTCGGCCAGGGTCTAGTTTTAAATGTACTATTCCAGTTTCAGTCTGGTGTGACTGAGGTAAACCCATGAAAGAAACTCAATCAGGATCGTCTCTGGTTTCGAAATCAGGAGCTCACGAATGCGAAGCCAACACTTTACCTACTGGGCTACGGAGGGTTAGAAGAAGTAACTGTGTATCTTTGGTGACAGTTGGATGGTCATTATTCGTTTAGGAGAATAAACACTTACGCTGTAAACAAAACTTTAGTTTTACGATGAAGTCACGAGCAGCATGTGCGCTAGTAATATCAACGTAAAAACAACGTTATTAAAGTATACACAATGAAAGAATAGATCCGGGTGAAGACGCGAGAGGAAAGAAACTAGACTTGGCTTGCCGAAGGGCAGTTTCGATATTGCCAACTTTCCTTCCCTCTATCTTTCACATCGCAAGTGGAGAGGGAAAAAAGACTTTCTTTGATGTCGTTCAGGAGCGAAGAAAGTTTTTTCGTTCCGACTTAACTACAACGCAGCCCAGTGAGGAAATAACATGTGGCAACAGTGTGTATGGCGTTTGGCTAAGTATCCAATGCAGCGCCTCTCCCTTCTTGTTGGAAGGCGGGCAAAACGAAAGATAGTGCTGTATACTCTCCTTTGAATTTGGAGCAAGACGTAAGAGTTGATTAGACACTAATGTTGCAGATTCTATCAGACGATGTCTATTGCCATGTCATCAAATGTCTACATAAAGCTAATATTCTCTTAATATACAAACTAATCTGTAACTTTAATTTTATGTTGGTCATATCGTTATTCTCAAGCTGTAAAATGATTTTACGGTGAAGGAACTGTTCTCACGACAGTAGATAATTACCTGAAGAAAAACATTTTTACGGTGATACCACCGAAGGTATTACCATAGACCTCATAATAGATAGACTTATCACGCTTCCCCATTTCTGGCTGCGCTAAAACTGATGATTTTTTTGTTCAGAGCACGTGATTTGGAATCCATCCGCTAGGCAACACTGCCATAGACGTCATATTCTACTATGAGACCTATGGCAGAGCTACCTAGCAGATAGCTTCAAAATCACGTGCTCTGAGCAAAAATCCACCAGTTTTAGCGCAGCCAAAAATGGGGAAGCATAATAAGTCTATCTATTATGAGGTCTATGGTATTGGTATTACTATGTCACTTGCATCCCTGCTGCCAGTGATTATACCATAAAATTGACGTTACATCACTGCAAAATGTTTTGGCGGTATATACGTAGTTCACACACAGTATACACCATGCGTCTGCGGACAGCGATAACACAGTAAAATCGATGGTGTCTCTCCGTAAGCTAATTTTCCAGTAATTATACCGTTATCGCAAAAGTATTTACCTTTGGTTTTTGTTGTGCTGCCAGTGATTTCACTGTATAATCGACGATTATTTTGAATGTAGCGCATTTTGTCTTGTTCCTTTTTCGAGAGCCATTGATGTATCCTTTAAAAACACAGAATGAAGGTGTTTCAAACAATTGACTTATTTTCTTTAATTTTAACTAAAGTCTTACAGAATTATTTGACTATGTGGATACTTTAGCTCTAGACCTATTTGTTGCAGGTTTCTTTAGAAATAGCAAAACGGAAGACAGTATGAAACATTTAAGATTAATTATAATTAGGGTCTACATGTTAGGCAAATTAGAGTCTTTTATATTAATGAAAGTTTTAAAATGACCTCATAATTTGGGGTTTTAGGTCTCCTTAGAGAACATTTTATCAAGACTATTTTTCTTCCCTATTTCATTACATAAAACCAATCTTTATACTTAAATTCTTATTCATTCATATTTAGACCTACATTTTTAATTAAATTTGTTTTACAGTTAGTTTTTTTTTTTCTTAAAAATAGTTTTAAATTAGTTTTATCTCAATTCCGAGAATGTGAAATATAACAAGCATTAGGGAATCTGAACAATTTTACAATGATTCCTATGAGGTGAACGAAATTTCTCTGTAGATAAATGTCATTTTTAGTACGGTTGTTCATTAAAGCAGTATTGGAGAAAATATTTTTCGATTTTCTGCTAAATTGCCAATGCATTTATTACATTTTCTTTCTCATGCACATACGCTAGACTCTCGCTAATCCGGCCATTCCTTGCACATATGGGTGCAGGATTCGCGGAAGTGCCGGATTATTGAGAGGGTCGGAAATTACTAGTTTAAACACATAGGGACTATACAGGCTGTACTTTATTAAATCCAAAGACATAGTATGTACTGAACTTTACTGTAAGAAAGTCACAATTTCAGATACGTATGTATAGCTTTGTTTAACATTTTTAACTAATAATATTGTTGCACACGATAATTCATTGTTGTGTGCGTCGTTTCCGCTTGAACGACCAGAGATTGGATTTGGGCCGGACTAGCGAGAGTCTAGTGTATTTCTTTTGTACATATTTGAGTATATATTTCTTAAGAGTTTTAGGGCCTATTTGTCTGTCTTTAGTACCTAAATACCCTACTGATAATACACAACCTCAATGTTCACATTAGGAGACAAAGAGATGAGGTTGGCAGTCATTCTCCCTTCTCACAGTTAACGTTCTCATGCTTAAAACAGGCGCAAAACGATTGCGTAATTTACTACTTGATATGCCCGCTCGTTGACGCGGAATCAAATGAAACAATCCTCCACATCCTCCTCGATCAACAACCTTACGATTGGTTATCTACAACTCTGTGCATTTTTGTATTATAAACACATCCTTTTATATATGCAACCCGGACGACAAATATGTTGTGTGGGCTGCATTTGTTATGCAGATTGCCTAAGGAGATAGGATAAAGTACTTAATACTTTCGCTCCTACGGGGGTATATCTACACCTCCATTTAAATTGCCCATATGCCTGTCGGGGTAAATATAAAACGTAGCTTATTACCATCTTCCCCAATTTTCCTCGCTTTCTGGTACGAGGTAGGGGACCTGTAGACCTGTGGCTCTCAACACTGAATGACCACATGTTCTACTTATAGGGGTGTAAGTTAGATCCCCTTCCCTTCCTATACTGTTTTGTTGTGGCCTCTGGAATAAGGTAGTCTACGCCAATACTGGGAGCGACTGTGTACAAGGTTGGGTGATGTCGCAGCCGCAAGGATAGAATTTATGTGAGTAAACAAACTGCCGCGTTAATTCAAGGTGCAACCATAGACTAAATAATAAGCTAGACATATCCCGCCTACCTATTTTCGTCTGCGCTAAGAAGCATGTGATTTTGAACCCTGCCGCTAGGTGACTCTGGCTACTACTTTCAGCCGCTGGTTGTTTCCAATAGTAGCTAGTCACTAGTGCCACCAAACGGCAGGGTTAAAAATCACGTGCTCTTAAGCAAAACCCCATTAATTTTAGCGCAGACAAAAATAGGATAAGTCTATATTATTATTCAGTCTATGGTGCAACTCAAAACTCATAAAACGTGTAGGTGGTGTGTGGTGCACAATTTTACCACAAAAAAACTCATATATTGAAAAATGACGCACAAAATTAGATTCGAATTTTAGAACTACCTACATACATTCCCTGTGCACACAAGCAGCTAATATTGTCTATAAACATGCAAAATTTTAACTCCCTATTGCATGTATTTAGAAAAATATATTATTACATCAATATTATAAAATGCTCGCGCACAGCAGCCTTGAAATATTTAAATGTCGCTGGTCTGAAAGTGATAAACTAGATGCTTCCTGGCAGATCAAAATTACCACCCAAGGTCAACGTTTTGGAACCATACACAGTCTCTGGTCTTTCACGAGGTGAACCGATCCCTGGACGAGGTGAACCGATGGTGCTTTGCCGATTACCTTCCAACAGATAAAGAAAACGTCCTACGGATGAGACCTACAGTTTAAAATGGGCTCTCAACCACTTGTGTACCCTACCGGGAATCGAACCCGAGATCCCTTGATTGCAAAGCAATGACCGTTATCATTCACCCACGAGGGACACCCCAAATAACGTAGGCATAAAAAAAATGGCAGATATTAGTTGAACTGTTTGGATTTCTACAACGGACATGTACGCATACATAACCACTTATTTAACTTGCATTTATGAAGCAGATAGGTAGCTATGGCCTAAGCTTGTTACATGTCTGATAGCTGACGTCTCTCCGGGAACACTTTTCCGGACCCAGGGAAGGTGAAGATAACAGGGCCTTTGTCTAAGTACCATACTGGTATTAGCTTCTGAAGCAGAGCAAACTTTTGAAATCTGCAGTCCACATGGCCGGCAGAAGTACTTAAACCTGTGTACTTCTCCTCTCTTGAATTCCGATCCGAAATCTGCAACCATAATCACTAAGCCACAGGAATGGACGTACTCAGAAGGGGATCCGGACTCCCCTGGAAATTCTTTTTTCTTTCTTGTAAAATTAACACAATATTTTGGCAAAATTATATACATTTTACGTCCATTACACACCCAGATAGTCTTTGGAATCTCCCTCGAAGGCTCTGGATATCTGCGAAACCAACTTCTAGGTACTTACTTGCCTGGCCACGGGGATTGAGTACCGAGATACATACAGAGGTGGAAGGAAACTGGACATGGATTTGCATAGCTAAACGGACGTTCATGGCTAGAACTACTGCTGGATTAAGATATTTGAGAGCCCTGGGCTATTGACTCTGTTAGTGTTTCTGCTACCTATTCCATATGGCCGTAAGCCTTACATAGGCGGTTGGGGTGTCTTATCTTTGGCGGTGTCCCGGGGCCCAGGGCTACAGCCCTTTTAGACTTTCTCTATAATCCAGCCCTGGATAGAACCAGGAGAATGGTCGTTAAACCTTTCCGCATGTATCCGAATTACATTTTTCGCTGGAACATAAAGAACTAAGGGGGAAGTCGCTCCCTCACATCCCACCATTTCCACCCCTGCCTACATACATGCAGTGTACATACAGACAAAATGACATGTTTTGAACCGTATAGATAAGAAAAATTAATGTTTAGTTATTAATTTGGGCATTGTGAAATGAATTGGTTCAGTAGAAAATCATCCATATCTAAAAATCGATCGCATTTTCTCGTATCTTTTAGAAATAGCAGAAAAAGTGTTCTTCCGGCATAACGACAGCGTCCAGTGATAAATGAAGATACATTAGCGTTCATAGAGAAAAGAAATAGAATCAGAAAACATTGCACAATCAAAAAAAAAGAAAAAAGGAAGGAAAGAAAAGAAAATAATAATAAAAAAAGATCTAGCTTAAAGATAAGATTCTTCTGAGAGCAATACTTCCGTGTTTGAACTGTTGTTGCATCGTGTTTGTGTGTTATGCAGAAAGGCGAGAGTTGAGAGAGAGAGAGAGAGAGAGAGAGAGAGACTTGCACGAGAAAGATGGTCAATTCATATGTGGAAGTGTATTAATTCTTTCTTGTACCTTTAGGGCTGAACTTTGCCGTCCTCTCAGTGTTTCTCTCCTTTCTTGTGAACTCTGGTTTTGCTTCAATTCATTTTTAATAGCTATCTTGTTTTCTATTAAAGATTCTTACGAATAATAACTTTAAATCAAACCAGAGTTTACGGTTTACAGTTTCGTATCTTGTCTGACCACTTTGGTTTAGAAGAGAAAATATATATATACAGTATATCTCAGCACCCAATCTGTCACTCATCAAGTTTAATGCGGTCTACTAAACTTGTCACGCAACTTCCGCCATGATGACGTTACAGGACGATGGGCTGGGCGATAAGAAGATGAGCATGTCAACCGACTATTATTATGCCTGACCTACCTTAAATGACAAGTTCAACAAGAGCAGAAGGTATTTCGTAAGCTTCCTTCAGATCCTGTAAAGTACCATTGTTCTGTTCCACACGTCACATCAAAATAATACAAATCTAACGTAGGAGGATATGTTGAATTTGCTTTCAGTGGTTTCTGATCATATTTTGGTCGAAAACAATCCTGGTAAACGATATTAGCATGTAAACAAATCTTATTTTCACACTTAATCTGATTTTATAGATATCATACGTCTACAAGTCAGCGTACGCGGTTAAAATTGTCGGTTACTACGGTCCTATTTTCAAGAGTTTGGGCTCTGGCAGCTGGAGCAAAGGTGCAGACTTTAGGAATTTAATAACTGCCGCTAGAGGTTAGTGAAGGTTACGACCGTTCTGTGTGTTGGTGAGCGCGACTACCTACTCAATCTTCTTTCCTTGATAGCAGTGAAAAGGGTGCGCTTTTCCACGCAACTTGTAAGGAAAACGTACAACATGTCCCTCGCCGATTTTGTTAAGATTGTTTTATCGTGTTGCTTTTAGGGAGTAAATCATTTTGACAAATTGTTAACTTGCCACATGAAGTTGTTTTGGGGAAGATTGTCGTGTTCCATAGCATGTTGTGCGAAGGTGCTACAACCTAAGTAGTTAGTGTGACTGGTTCATGTTCGGAGGTTCGCGTGTTTAAACTAAGTGAACGACTGAGTCTGTCTCACTTGTTTAAAAGAATTTTGCTCTGCAAATAAAGGGATTAAGGAAATAATTACATTGTTTTTTGTAGTTAAACCTTTTCATGTATGTTTTGATATGGAATACGAGACGAAGTTAGTACCGAAAAGTACAAAAAAATGTACATTATTGAAACTTCAAAAGAATTGTTGGAAAGATCCATTGTATGTGCATATGAAATCATGTCATGTAAAACAAAAAGAAGTACATAGGTTCCATGGGAACTGAACCGGTCTATTTTTTATTGATAAGTAAAAAAAAATCATGCGTTTACAAAACTGCTCATATTTACTGTTCCTGAAATGCATAAAAATTTTGTCATCAAAGAAATGTTTTCTTAAAAGTTCTGAAAAATTTTATTCAAGATGCCCGAGAGCAGAATTTGAACTTCCGTGTCTCTCTGGTGTTGATCCATGATCCGCTACTGTAACTAATAAACCACGGGAGCAAAGTTAGTAGATATGATTACTGATTTTCGTCCTAATCAAATTCGCAGTTTCTAAGGACAACACCTACAATTGAAGGGGAATCCGGACCACTTTCGAGTTTTAATCAGAGACAAAGTGAAGATGCACAGATCAACATTCAATTCCACTCCCACCAAAGCTGGGTTTGCCCATCACTTTATCGCGCTTCCACGATTACATATTAGGTTGCTAAGCCCAGTTGGTGGATCAATACCATCTATCTGTGTATTTAACTATTATATTTTAAAAGCCTATTAGCTCAGGTCAGGAATGAGGATAAGGAAGAGATGGGCCAGGATCTTACGTAAGATACAATGCCGGCATTCGTCTGATGAAACCGGGAAACCCTGAAAAACTTCAGTCATAATCCCAAAGTAGCTGAGAGACGTCATTCTGACGTCATTGTCAGCACTTTCTTATCTTCATAGACGTAAAAACGACGTCTCTGAGCTGCTTGTGATGGTGGATAGCAGAGTTCAAACCCGCGTACCTACTCATTGTCGGTCCAAAGTCCGTGAAGTTAACGATCTCTCTCTCTCTCTCTCTCTTTCTCCCTGTTTGAGACAGAGCGAGAGAAAGACAGAGAGAAAGAAAAAAAAAAGAGAGAAATCCACGTGTTTTCATATTATGTGCAGAAAATTACACAGATCGTTGTGGTAAGTGGAAAGAGGATTTCAATGCACCCACACGAGAGAAAATGCAAAACACATGGAAATGAGATTTGTGTTAGACTTAAAACTAACGGCAAAGGAAAGGTGGGAGGTTCCTTAGTCAAATTTGGGAAGCTTTTCCTTGGCACATATCCAAAAGAAGTAGATTTGAAACGAGGCAAAAGGAAAGAAAAGAAACCAACGAAGAACTACTATAAGAACTATTAGCGGAGTCTCTACTAACAAAGCCAGCAGAAGCCCTGAGGAGATCACATAACGAACGACAATAGACTTTTTTTTTCATTCTTTCGAAACTGCCGTTTGATTATTCACGCTCTCTCTGGTTCGTCCAATCTGAAACAAGACCTTTTAGAGTCTCTCGCTCTCTCTCGCTCCACGAACTAAGATAATTCTCGCACAGCACGCTCCTAAATACGCTTGGATGACTCAAGTCTCCTGTCGCCCCCTTTTCAAAGTTTTTAATTACACTTCTGAGTTGGAGGGTGGCTTGCAAAGAGCTCTATCTGCAGACAGGGAGTCGGACAGAATAGGGTATAAGGACTGGAGGAAATGAGTGACTGAAGGGGAAGAAGAAGAAAAGCAAAAAAAAAAAAAAAAAATGAAAAGGAAAGGTAATGAGAGAAATCTTGTGGTTTTAAATTTAAAACAGGGAGCATATTCTTCGTTTGTCACTTTTAAAGATACAGCAACAGCAACAGCTTCCCCTCCTTTGAATCCCTGAAGTTTCGGTCCATTTATTTTGGTTGGTATCACATTTACTTGTGGGTGAAGTTTTGGCTTTGGATTAGAAGAAAACCCCAAAGCGTAACAAATCACAGTGAGACACAAATACACACACACACACACACACACACACACACATTTCCTCTTTCACATTCCCAATGAGGGGGATATCAAGTTCAAATGAAATATAAAGCAACTACCACTAGTTGATTCAAAGTGGTTCAATCTCACACTTCACCTTGGGTTATACTTTGAGTTGCGATATAGTCAGGGACAAATTTACACATAGGTGGAGTAAGCACCACATTTTGAAGGACAGCTTTTTTTTTTTTATAATAATAATAAATCTATCTCACTCAAATGGATATTGCGAATTCATATGTTGAATTCGCAATATTTTTGAATTGTGAAATGTTCGAATCGTCAATTATGGAAGACGTATGGCGTTTCTCTGGCGATTAGAGTATTGCGAATTCATCTAATTGGTTGGTCAGAGACTGTGCCTTTCAGAGTTTTTGGCTATGGTACGGTTTTGTAGTACACTAGTTTATGATATGGTATTTTCAGTCAAGATAACAGCTAGATTATTATTCATTTCTGGAGCTTCCTATGCTGAAGCACACCAAAGATCCAATGCAGAGATTTAGCAAGGATTTCCAGTTGGAGGGGGAAGGAGGGTTAGTCAAAATTGGGAAGGTGCAAGCGGAGTTTTACACGATTTTTAACCGTAAAACATTTAAAATTGGGGAATGCTCCCCCTACATGGGGAGGCTGGCGGAATCACTGAATAAATTCATGCAGTACCACATACTTAACGTTCAAACGTTTCATATCGTGAGCGCACCTGGTAGCTGTGTACTAGGGATGGCAAGATCCGGATCCGTTTGGCCATCCCTATTGTGTTCCTCAGCTGCATGACACGGTGTGACATGCTTTCATGACGGCTTATCTTAATACACATCACCAATGAAAATAGCAAAAATGAACACTAAACGCACAAGATAATAAAAAGTTCCATCATAGCATTGATTTTGGGTGTACACACACATGAAAAGCACTTTAATTTATAATTATTCATGTGATAGTAGTAACAATGTAGCGTTCTGGCATCTAAGTTTCATCTGCCTGACTAAAAGTTTGCTTTAGTCTAACTGATTTGAGCAGCAGATGCCATATGAAGGGAGTGGCGGGAAGATCCAAGGTGTAAACTGTACAGATAGGAATTGATCTTCATCTTTTAAACTCTACCGATGAATTTATAGTACAGTACTGAAAAATAAAGATTATAATTACTCATTCAAATGAACTGATATCAGTCTTGCCTTGGTTAGTTAGCATCTCCTGTTTGTGATTTGTATTTATGAAGAAAATAATTGGCAAATATATTAACGAGCGCAGTAGGAGAGAAACTAAGGAATATCACGAAAGATTCACAATTTTCCTCTTTGTGTAGTACAATATCTAATGATAATAGAATGTAAGAAAACGTACGGAACCTCAATACAAGAGAATTTGAAAGCATGACAAAGGAAAGTGAAAATTATTACCGTAATATTTAAGTAGAAAAGAGCACGAATTTTATTGATGAAGAACATCATTTGTGGTGGAAGTGCAACAGAAGCACTCCAAAGAAAAGGCCCTACAAATGAGGAAAAACAAAAGGATTACAGCAAATTCTTGTGCACATTATAAATAAATTCGCCACTAGATATAGGGTAAGTCTTGAGGATGAGTCTCAACGCCCGGCCGCTGTTGAAAAACACACAGGAGTAGTCACCATACACACTGTGTTTGGGTGATTTTTTTTCCTGTTACAGGGCTCGAAATAAACCGGAGCGGACCGGAACGGCATTCCAATTCGTGAATGTCCGGAACCTTCCTGTTACGTTTCGTCACTGTAGTAATTATATATATACCAAAAGAGCTAATAACATGTTAACGAAGATAAAGCGTTCTTTTATGTGTCAATTTTCTTTTCGAGCCCTGTGTTGCACGATTTGCATAATCATTTTTTAACAAAATTCGTCCTGGTGTGGACTCTTGACTCTTGACACCACTTGGACTTTTAACAGCATCCAGAAGCTGGTTCAACTGAGGCGCGGGAAATAGCCCTTGCACACAGTAGTTGGTCGTGGCTGTAATATCTTAGTGTTAGAGCACTCAGCTAGCCAGAGACTCTAAGTCACTGTAGCGAACAGTATTTTCTGTGATTTTCAGCATTCTTACTTAGTATGTATGTCCGCAAATTCGAAGTGCGATTTCAAATGACTATACCATTGAAGTGCCAAATGAAAAAGCAACTACCAAAGTTATACCTCTGTGATCATTAAATTTCATAGGTTCCTCTGGTAGACTTGATATCTGATCAGTACTCCAGTTTGCAGCGTACACGACCAATAATGACATCTTGAGCGACTTTTAATTACACACAATTAGGTATTACAGGTTCAAGATCTAATATGAAAGCAAAATTCCTAGAAACCACAAAATATCTGGTTGAAATAAAGACTTGGCTATCATTCTTAAAGAAAGACGACATAATGCAATGAAAAAATAATTAAGGGAGATTTATTCTTTGTGTGTGTGTGTGTGTTTAAAGGAGCGAAACGAGGATAATGCTAGTTAAACCAGGAAGTATTAATAATCATGAAGTAAAGTGAAGTCGTGAAGACAGATTGAGGAAGGGCTTGGGGAGGGGGAGGGAACATGGTAAGTGACAAATATTTATATTTGAAAATAATATCAGTTCTATCCGGAAATAACGTTCTAGATTATTTACAGCAACTGTGATTCTCATGTGCATTTGGTACTATGAACATGAAACTTTATCCGAAATATTCTCGCATAGCTGTGGAACTTCAAAATAAGAAGAATTTCATTTACCACACTTTTCCCCAAGCCCTTGACATGATAAAAGGCAGAATCACAAGACAAAGATATAAGAAGAATGTAACGAGTTCTTCAGTAAATAGTTCCTTGAATACATTGTTAATAAAGCTATGCCACCAGACCGCATGATATGACAGACGAATAGTCTGTAAATAAAGTCTCTGTCTGTGTGACGGTAATAGAAAAGTAAGCAGGTTCGAATCTTCCAACCGACATACTGACAGGTTTTACAAAAATTCCCTTAGTTTCACTAGTTTTTGCCGGTATGGTACCTAGACAAACTTCCCTGTGCCGGAATAGAACCGCAGGAGGACGTCATCTTCAGACTAATGTCAGGTGACGAAATGTTTAGAAATGGAAATAGAAAATAAAATAAAGGCAAAGCAACCCTGAGTTCGACCAACTCAAATTTGCCAATGTTAAAAACCAAACTACCCCACTGTTTACATTTAATTCCCTTTATACAGAAATTGTATGCGTGGAATCAGGGAAACTGGAGCTTAGGACAAATAGTTCTGTGTACTTTTTGGCACTGGGTCTGTTCGCAAAGAGAATTAACGTTGTACTAGTAGGCATTACGTCCCGGCCAATTGTAATGGATTTTCGTGGAAAAATATTTTTTTTTAATCCTGTACGTAATATATCCGCCTGGCATGAAGTACATTTGTCTAGCTGGTGCGTGCACCACAAGTGACGTTACTGCCATCATGTGTTGAAACTTAAGAAGAACCGAGTTCCTCGTTGAAGTTTTCACGTGTCCGTCGTGAGAGTGACTAGAATATTTTCGAGGAAGTATAAAAAAGGGGCTAAGGATAAAAGGGTTCCCGTAGTTCCCTTGAAAACAGATTCCTTTTTTAACTTCAGGGCACAGACACACGCATATATACATATACACACATCCACGAAACACACACACATATATATCTCAGCTTTGATTGCCACGCATAAGGCGAACACGTCACGCTTGGAAGAGCCTTGCGTCTTCGAGTCTCTCTACTTCTTTCTGACTCTTATCATTTGATCCTATCTTTGGGAGTAACGCTGGTGACACTCACATCTGTACCGCTTTTGCTGTTTCGGGGACGTGGGTGTGTGTAGGGAGACATGTTGAAGAAGAGACTTTCCCTCGAAATACAAAGTGGAGAAGAGAAGACACAGTTATTTGGCTACAAGCCAGCTCTTTTGCATGAAAGATGCTCAGCAAATAGATAATAGAGTAGAGAGAACAAATATAGGAAGATTCAATTACTTCTTAATGCCTTAATAAGATACACATGAGAAAAAAAGAAAGCGAGCAACTAAGAAATTGTGGAAGATGATGCAAGTAAGGTATATACGTTCCTTCATTGTATATACCATTTACACGCCTTTGTATTCTGTAGAAGCTTCTATAATTATTGTGATTCATATTTCGCAAAACAAATATCTTGTGCTACAGTTCTTGGTATTGAAAATAACTAGAAATTCTTACGCCGAATGGAAATTGTCTTCATGCTTCCCGGAAAATACGAAGTAATGTGATTTTGATTTCTTCGCTGATACATTGTTTTTGTAGAGGGTCTTTGCCAACTTTTTTCATTTCAGAGTACATTTGTTTTGGTTTGATTCCAATAGATGTTTTAATTATTCTCCTATCAGTGATGCAGCCAAAACTTTGAAAGTGGGAGGATGTGGGGATGTAAATAAAAATGGTGGTGGAAACGAGTACTTTGGGGAGGTGAGGGTGGTGTTGTCTTAATTATTGTCGTGCAAATTTCTTCGCATCAAGAGGTTATAAGAAGAAGTACGGAGGAGGTGTTAGATGATGTACAGGGAAGGTGTGGCATGACAAAATCCCTGCAATGGCGTCACAAGGAGAGCGAAAATAATCATAATTAATATTACAATAATAATAATAATAATCTCGCTGTCTTCTATGTTTTACAAGTTTTCTCTTACTTCATATGTGCATTTGATGCCTTGTCTAGAATACTAGCCCCTGTGTACCCCCAGTGCCTAACACTCTATCTTTTTTTCCCAGTGGTCTCGGGTTCGATCCTGGATGGAAGGTGAACTGGGGGTACACAGGGGCTAGTATTCTACTGTACGTACCTACGTACGTACCTATCACCATGTACCCAATTAGCTAGTTATTTAAATTAAGATATATTGTGTTCCCGTCTCGAAAGTTGTTGCGCTGACTAGAACGAAAATCGCCTACATGATTTAGATTCTACAAGAGCGTTCGACCCAAGGAGTTTTGTCTAGTTTAGTCCAGAAGAGAGTACAACTGGTAACATTGGACTATACTCTCCACCCTATATGGTTGCAATGCTACACAATTTTTGCACTAACCCTTTCCTTAACCCTGATATTTAAATTAAAATTCAGCGCTGACATGTTAACTAATGTAATTACAGTTGCTAATATAAAATTTCAAGAAATTGCTTTCTACATATTCTTGCAATTTTTTTTTTTTCAAGAAGTTATTCAGTAACCAGTCCAAATAAAACAGCACATGTTAAGTTCTAGGTTTCTATCAACTTAAATATCTAATTGGACTCTCATTTTCTTTATTCGATATCCAAGGTGGGTGTTCACGAAAATTAAACCTCAAAATCCATTAATAATTTTCATCTGTTACATATTCATTTTCCATTTTTGTATTGATATTGATGATGAAAATGTGATCTACTCAAGACGTTGGATAAAAAATTACTTTTTTTTTCTTTGTTTCTTTCTTTATTTCATTCATTCATTCATTTAGAATGTATGACATCCATAACTTAAAACTAAGCGGCCGTAGTTCATCTGGTAGAACCCTGACTTTGCATTCGGAGTGGATAGTTGGTAGAGTCATGTGTTCACGACTGGCTGTCCTGACAGATTTCTTCATGTTTCTACCTGAGTCACAACTCGGTAATGCTGGGATGGTACATTTAGACTAGGCCCACCTTCTTTCCTATATCCTAAGCGGCCTGAGCGAAAGATACCTAAAAGCTATATATTTATTTTTAAAAAAAATAATGTGATATGACTAAAAGTACGTATGACATCTCTTATTCCGAAGATATATCAATACGGTGAATATGATTGAAATATGAAAGACATGTGGAAAGTACCGCTTAACGACGCTAGATTTTGATAAGTGGCTATGTGGAGTTAAACTTTAAATTATGTGGCCAACCTTATCCAGAAAATTGTACATTAATATTTAGACCATATGCCTAATTAAAACTTTGGAAGTCCATTGATACGAGCACGCTGATCATTGATACGAACTTTTAATTTTCCTCCATCTTCATCATCGTCCAAGCGACCAGCAAGCGGAATTATTCCCGTAGTTCAAATGCCTTAATAAAGTTCTTATTTGATTCATGCTCCAGAAAGATTGAAGTGTAACTCTAAACTACGTTCGTATTATAACAGTTGTCTCAAAATAATTATATACTAAACATATTAAAGTACACATAAATTATAGAATGCTTGTCATTATATTTAACTGATGCAAATAAGTTCTTTTAACATTGGCTTGATTCTTCAGCCTCCTTATACATGGTAACACTGACACTTTGAACTGTATCTTGAGTCTAGTTTTCTAAGCTTACGGTTATGAAATTATCGTAAAAAAAACTTTGGTAAAGTTTATTTTATATGGGCCAGTCTAGTAACTTTTGACTTCGGCCCGTCACAATTCGACCCTATACATCTAGTTAAAATCCACAAGCATCCATGTCCCTGGCGGGATTCAAACCCGCGACCTTGGAGTTGTTGGCCTAACGCCTTAGACCGTACGACTACACGGTCGGCTTGAAATCCTCGCGTTTTCTCCATTAAGGTCACTGGTTTACTTGTCGCTTCAGCAGAACCGCTCAAAACATTCTATGGAATTCAAGTGCAAAGATACGAACAAATAACAATAAATTATAAATATTATTCGCTATTCTTCTACAATTCATACTGAGCAGTCGTAACTCAGTTGGTAGTCGATCCAGATGGTCGTGCTGGCTAGTGCGGTTGTCTGGCGACTCAAGGATCGCGGGTTCGAATCCCGCCTCGGGCATGGATGGGATTTTTTAACTGTGTTGCCCGTAGTTAGGAAATATCAGTAATATAGAGTTTAAAGAGTTTTCAGTTGGGTGGCGCATTCGATTAGGGTGCGTTTCACTTTAAATAAAAAAAAGTTGGTAGAGCGTTGGTTTAGCAATCGGAAGGTCTGAAGAACCTCGTCAATCCAGGCTGAGATATTTTTCAGAGTTTTCCTCAGTCACAGCAGACAAATGCCAGGATAGTACCCACAAAGAAAAGTCCTGGCCGACTACCTTTCAACTCCTCTCCCCCACGCTATCCAGGCCTGAGCCTGAGATGCCTAAAGCTCATAAATAAATTCAAATGAAATTTTAAAAAAAGTCACAATTCGTCTTTTCCTACATTTCCAATTTATTTCATAAAGGAAAGGTAAAACTGATCATTTGCAAGAATATTGGAAGGACCGTAGCTGTGTAGAGAGAGCGTTGGCTTCGCATTTGGAAGGTTGTGGGTTAGTGCCCAGTGGCTGTCCATTTTCACTGAGGTTTTCTTTTGTTTCTCTCGGTTGCATTAAGCATACACTGGGATGGTACCTACAATAAGACAAGGGGAGATAACTTCCCAAATCTTTCCCTTCGTTACTAATGTTGTTGTTGTTGAAAGAAAATCTCCAATACAAAGTGGTCTCTTGAGCTACATTTGGAGGTTACTGAATAAACAAATAAGCAACAGGTGTAGAAGAGCCAGCGAATTTAGATTTAGAGGAAGTAGCACGATGTTTATGGTAATGATACCGTCCGATTTGGCACACCATCTTGTGAATTCCGTGTGGCTAAACATAAATCTTTGACAAAATTCTAGTTCCTATATATTCCTGCTTTGTTTCTGGCAAACTGCAAATACATGAAGGCGAGGTTTTTCTCATCAATTTAAAAACAAAAGAGCAAAGAAGATAGGCTAGGAGTACAGATGAGAAATTTCTTTTTTTCACGTACAAAAGTAATAGGGCGTTACATAAGGTTCGCAGAAGAGATTTTTTGCACTGTATTATCATGCGTGCTTACCATGTATCGTCCGTCTCACATCTTCTTCAACAAGTTTGATGTGCTTCTCATAGGCAAAAGCAATATTGCAACTGCGTGATTCAGCGTGTCTAACAATGATAAAACTAATAGAGGATACATAATCGACTGGTACGGTAAGATGAGCCTCTCAGTATGTGAAAAGTCAAGACAAGTCATTGTTAAAATTGCCCCCCAATTTTCTGATTTTTATTTCTTTTCCTTCTTTTTTTTTGAGAAGGCACTGGTTTCACCTCGAGTAAAAATATAGCGATAACGCAGTGTATCGTCCGCTTTCCAATTATATGGACGGTTTACGCCGATGAACGACCATTACATGGTCAGTTCTAAAGAGCGGCGCCAGGTGGAGGTCTACTGGCCTCTTTGACTGTAAGAAGATTATCACAAGTTCTTTCGTTCAATATAAGCATTAACATTTTTAAAGTTGGTTTGTTGAGGGGGAAGTCAATATCACCAGCAAGAAAATAAGGATCATATTTTTCTTTTCAGATGTAATTTTCCTATGGACGTTACCTGAATTGTTAATTCTCGTTGATGAAGCCAGAAGAAGTATATAAGAACATCCTTTCCTACGTCTCTCTCTCTCTCTCGGATTACCACAAAAGTCAATCCCAGGGCCTCTCACGTTACGAAATGAAGAGTGGTCTTGTTCTTCTAGATTCCTTTTTTCCAGTTTTCAGTTTTTTGTGGAAGGCAATTCGATCAACAGTGAACAAGCTTTGGAAAAAAAAAAAAGGAAGGAGAAAAAGAAATCTTGCCTACTGTGCTCCTGGTGCGTAACCTTTGACCTCTCCCATCATCGATTCCGGGATGCTTCTTCTCGAGAGGCTTTTGGCGAGGTCGACCACGCCTGTCTCGTTTCGGAGTCCAGGTCATCTTCCTGCTTCAGAACACCGCCTGCGGAGGTACGTGGCTTGCTGGGCAGAAAAATCCATCAGCCTTCTAAGATCTTCTTGTCCACTGCAAAATTTACTTTTTCACGTTTTCTTTTCTTTTCTTTTTTATCCTTTCTATCGCGTAACCTTTCCACACCCAGAGCATTTTACTCTGCTATTCTTTATCTTTCTCTCACACACCATCTCTCTCTCTCTCTCTTTTTCTCTCCTCTCACTAGCTCGCTTGTTTTCATCTCCTCCCAATTTGCTTTCACCTTAATTCATAATATTCTGTGATAGCCTCTCACTCTTCATATTCTCTCCTCCAGTACCCTTCCACGTAATCACATATCAGCAAAGCACTACAGAAAGTAATAATTTTGACTAATATGACTTTTAAAGGTAAGAGAAAATTTTCTTTTCAATTTTTGCAATTTCCGCCTTCTCTTTCATTTATTTTTTTTTTCTTATTATTTTTCGAAAGTGCTCCCCTATTTCTTCAAAAAGGAAAGATATAACAAATGTTATGATAAATTAGCTTGATTTTATGGCAAGTAATATATATTTTTTTTTCGTTATTCCCCTTAGCGAGGAAACCTTTCATAAAGAGTGATCATAATCACAAACGCGAATCAGAGTCTCATGTAATGATGTTGTTTAAGAGTGAGTGTTTGTTACTTTCATTTTTGCAGCCTGTTTTTTTTTTCTGAATTTGTTGTATTATGTAGACATGTTTATTTTCGCAAATAACATCAATATACTTAATAAGACTTGAAGCAGTTTGTTCCCTACATTCTCTTCCTCGGCACCATCTCCATAGCGTGTTTTCATTTATTGTCATGCATTTATCGTTCCGTCTTTAATTTACAATTCCGAACGTAAATATACAGTGATGAGCGCCGAGCGGTAAGGGGTTCGATTCCCCGATGAAATCTCACTTTGAAATAGGAAATCCTATTCTAAAAAGTATCACCTGAATTTAGATATGTAGGCAATAGTACATTATGATCATATTCTTAACAATTGGTTTAAACTTTTCTTCTTCATGTCTTGTATCACGATATGCTAACTGAGAACTTTTTCAGCGAGATAAATGGGCATTTTTATTGGTACAAATGTCATTGAATAATAATAAAAAAAAACATTCGAGCGTAATACAAGATAGATATTTTCTATTACTGCTTGAGAAATATATTTGTCTTATTAAGGTGGAAATTTATTGAGGCCAGAAAGTATTAAAGCGGAATTTATTAACTCCATAATGTATTAAATTAATAATTAACATCATAATTAATCAAAGTAGGAATTTATTAACATCACAATTTATTGAACTAGGAACTTATTAACTCTATAATCTATTAAAGTAGGGATTTTTCAACTTCATAATTTATTAAAGTGCGAATTAATTGACTCCATAGTATTAAAATAAGAATTTATAGTTTATTAAGGTAAGAATTTATTAACTCCATAATTTATTAAAGTATAAATTATTAACTTCATAATTTATTAAAGTAGGAATTTATTGACTTCATAATTTATTTAAGCAGGAATTTATTAACTCTATAATTTATGTAAGTAAGAATTTATAAACGTTATAAGTTATAAAAAGAAGAATGCATTACATTCCGAGGCGGCGGAAGTGTATTACGAACGAATAGACTTGCCGGGAAGAGTTACGTCATGATCATTGACGCACGTTTAGCTCGTAGAATTTACAGGTAAAAAATAAGCATTGAGAAAGAATCCGTATTTTACTGCAAAATATGTTTTTAGACGTCAATCTTGAATCTAGAAGTCACGTTGAAGTTGATTCGCTTTTTCTTGAAAGTCGATGGACAAAAATCGTAAGAGACAAAATGGCTCCCAAGTTACTCTGTTCGTATAAAGAGAATCTACTCTTACATTAACTTTATAATCAGCTAGTTCTTCCATATTTCCACGATGCTGCATTCTCCTCCATTTTTCATTTAATTAGCCTTCATTCATTTTTAATTCGCCAAGAGCTCGCAAAGAAAGAAGTGAGAGAGGGAGGTAGGAAGAGTGAAGTCGATTGAATGGCTTCAGTTAAGTTTGTTAAACTTTTTAATTTCTTCTCCAGAAAAGCTCATTAAATGCAGGTAACAAGGAAGAGTATTTCTCACTTCGAATTCTCCTTTTCCTTACAAATGAAACTTTCCATGCTTCATTCTTTTCTCCATAAAAGAATAAGGAAGTTCTTAATCAAACTCCGGGAAGGAATTAGGGTTTCTTGATTGCCATTATAACTGTAAGGCCTTTCCAGCAGGACCTCTTATGAACATTAATGAAACACAATTTGAGATATAAAAAATCAATTTAAAAATTGTTCATTCACTGAATATATATTACGTAGCTAATCAGTGTAGGGATGTAGGTATCATACATCTAAAGTCATTAGTTCTCTATATAATCAATATGCTTTTCAAGAGGAAAAAAAATGTTTTCGTTGGATGGAATTGAAATTGAATTTATGTGAAGCCTGTAGTCAACTTTAGTCAAGCTTGGGATTGGGTAGGGGAAAAGATGTTGGAAGGAAGTCGGCCAGAGCCTGGATTGAAGTTACCATCCCGGCATTTCCCTGATGTGACTAAGAGAATGCCTCCGTTAGAATAGACGGCTGCTGAAATCGATTCCAAGATCTTCCAATTGTTAAACCAACACTTCGTTGGATAGAAGTTGCTATATTTATGTTTTAGGGGTAAGGTTTCATTAATATTGTTAATAAATACATTGAGTTTGAATTTTATTTCTGGCCTGTAGAATGTGTTAGGGTAGAGACTGTGGAAAGGAAGTCGGGCTACACCTAGTTAAAAAGTACCATACCGGCAGTACCTTGGTGTAAAAAAAAACTTCAAAAATATCAATCAGAAACGCCGACTGCTGGAATCGATCCCAGGACCTTTCAAATGCGAAGCTCTACCAACTAATCTATTGCCGATAGGTATAGTTTTTTCTTTTAAAAATCTGGAATTATTGACCTTGTAACTATGACCTGGATTGAATTTGATTCCACTTACACTTATTTGCATTTAGGTTGTAGGGGAAAGTAGGGTAGAGACAGGAACCTAAAGTTTGTTGGTTTCCTGAAGCGAATATTGCTTACAAAATGTAATGAAAATCAGTACAATTACTCTGGATATATTATTTTTAAGGCTGTAGCTACAAAATAGTCATTACTTACTTACTTACTCTATGGCTCACGGAACTCGCAAGTTCATCGCCACAGTAACAAATGTTCGTCATAGAATTCTATCCTGAGCAAGAACAAGCCAGTTTTCATCACGAACACCTGTATTTCGAATAGGGAATATAATCTTAGTTTTTCCTCCATCCGAGCTACATGGCCTGCCCACCTTAGTCGTCGCGATTTCAATATTTTTACACCATGGGTTGAGTCGTATAGTTTGTGGAGTTCTTCATTATGCAGTCTCCTCCATTCTCCAGTCATTTCGTCCCGTTTTGGTCCGTATATCTTTCTCAAGACCTTATTTTCAAACACTCTTAATTTATATGTTCATCTCCTAGGGTCGTACTCCAACTTTCGTAACCGTAAAGTATTACCGGCAGAATAACCGTTCCCATGAATTTTAAAATCGATTTTGTTTTAACAAACTGGTCAAATAGCCCGGAATTACCCCACCGGTGGGGTAAAATCGGTTGCACATGTTAATTATATAGAAAAAAGGTCAATAGGCTTATTCGTAACATGTATAGTTCACAATTACAAAAAATGAAAAAAAGGAGAAAGAAAAGAAAGAAATAATAACCTATTTAATAATAATGGAACAGCCTCCTTGTGAATTCTACTCTCGAATTGAAAACTAATTAATTCTCTGTAATGAAACTTTTTCTCGATTGTTATAAAATATATTACATTTTTATGACAGCTGTGTGAAAATAATTATTCATTATTGTATTAATAAGTTAGTTTTAAAAATATAAGGATTTTTCACAATGGCAATACTCCTAGGGCGAAACCGAGTACTACTCGGTTTCACCCCACACTCATCGGTTATGAAAACATGCCTTTGCCTAATTAATAAAAGTGCCAGTCATCATTTAATGTAAAATAACCAGTTATAATCATTAAATGTAAAATAACCAGTTATAATCATTTAATGTAAAATAACCAGTCATAATCATTTAATATAAAATAACCA
>JAGDQP010004626.1:0-30251 GCA_022664845.1 Lepisma saccharinum | reverse complement strand
TCATTTAATATAAAATAACCAGTCATAATCATTTAATGTAAAGTAACAAGTCATAATCATTTAATGTAAAATAAATACTCATGAGATACGAAACACAGTAATATTTACTTGTTCAGCCACTACACCAGTGATTCTGTAAGAATCGGTGTAAAGCAGAATCCAGTATCGTGTTGTGGAAATCATACACTAACAATTGTAGCCTTTACAAGATTCAATATTGTACTGTTTTTGAATCGAGAACAATATTTATCAGTAGGATCATATGAACGCTTTTTTCCCCTATCATGTTACCAGAACTAGGGTAAGTTTATATTCTTGTTGTTCTGTCAATATAAACATCGGTCTCAGAGTGGTCAATAGGCCGCGATGACTCAGTAGTAGAGTGCTCATCTCTGGTGTGTGAGGTCCTCAGCTCGATCTCGGATCGTGCCATGGGTTTTGTGGTAGACAAACACCGTGTGTGTGAATTTTGACGGGGCTCTCCAACTTTCTTCATTGCACTAATTCTCCCATTAGCATCCTTGCCAAAATTGCCTAAAGGCCTTGAACTAAAATTCATATTCAATTTAGAGTGGTCAAACTGAATTTGACGAATTAACCAATGCGATGGGAAAGTCATCATAGTAAAATCCTTTGTTTCTAACCATAATACATGAAGGAGATACAGAACGAGGAAGACTGGTGGATGAAACAGGCAATATTAAGGAAGAAAAACACTAGACCGAATGTAGAAGATCAAACTGGTCTTTTCAGAATCTGAAGCTATCGCCAGAAGCACATTCCAGGAATATTAAATAGCAGCGGCTCACTATTGACACGATTGAATTGCTGAATCTTTAGAAAATTATATATATAGTTTTTTTTTAAAATTAACTTTCCATATGCTGTAGTACACTTGCAATGTAAGTAGGTTTGATATTGCCAGATTGGACAAATTTTGGGCTCAGAAGAGTTCCATTGGCAATTTTCTATAAATCAGAGTGTATGTTAAAAGTCAGATTATTATTATAATTACTGGTGTTCTGCGCAGGAATAAGTAAAGAAATGCAGTTTTGGGCAATTTTTAGTAACTTCAGTTCGTTACTGTTAGGTTTTAAAATCCACAAACATCAATGTCCTTCCGGGATTCGAGCCCAGAACCTTGGAGAGAAGAGGTTGGTGTATGAAAGGAAAATCCTTGAATAGATGAGCCTATGGTGGTTTGTTATTGTCTCTTACCTAATGGGATGACGACCTAAGGACGGGAGGTACAGTTAAAATTGGCTTCTGAACTACTATGTTCAATATGTTCCCACCGGGAGTCGAACCCGAAATCCACAGAAAACAAGACAACGAGCGAAACCACTTCCTAATTCGGATCAATTGTTTTAATTGCATTATCAGGTAGAGTTTCAAAGGCCATGTATATATTACAGGTTATCCCTTTAAATAGATGATAATCATCACAACAAAAGACATGAAATGGTGTCGTGTCTGACTTGGAATATTTGAACTTGAAATATTCTGCACATCTAAAATGGCAACTAGAATTTTTTTACATCTTCCAACATATCGTCCTGTCAAACAATTTTTCCTCGTTGCGTTGTATCCTCATTTCTTTCATTCCTCGCTTTTTCTCTTCTTCCTTACTTTTTTTTTCTCTTCAGCGTGGCTCGGAAGCAATCTTGCCTGATGGTTGACAGGTGGTACAGACAGGTCGACAACTTATGACAGGGAATAAGCAGCCTTTACTGAAGGGCGACGACTGTGGAACGGCTGGAGGTTTTCCATCAGCTGGTTCCAGTAGGGAAGAAGGGTCATCATATTTGGTACCTCATGACAGCTTCTTGTACCCGCCCACTAGACCGGATTTTGATCTCTCTCCCTTCGCAGAAGAGTTCGTGATCTCAAGGGATTTTTTTTTATATGAAAGGGAAAAATTTTACTATGAAACAAATCATTCTTCAGTTTTTAAAGTTTTATTCAGACTTTTTGCTTTATTTTTACACACGTACGACTATTTTCAATATTCTAAAAAAAAAGTTTTGTTTCAATTATATTGTCAGCGAATTGTCATACGTAACTTCAAACCGATTAGATCTGGGCCAATCAAGTATGAACAAAACAAACTCGAAACCTGGACTGCTGTCGTAGTCTCTGCAGGACATCTTTCTGTAGTGCTTCATTAGCCTGCAATTCTTTCCATCAGGGGACGAAGCAAGTGGTAATCACTGGGGGCTAAGTCTGGACTGTACTGAGTATTGGGGAAACATCTCCCAGTGCTGACATGAGCAGAATGCGTACGGATACTGTCATACGCAGAATGACGTATCCCAACAACATTCCGTGAACGGCATTGTGTACGGCAACATGGAGCAATGTAAAATACTAGCTGGCATTAATTCTTGCCTATTTTGTCTAGAAATCCATGTAGATCACACATTTTATGTCCCAGATAACACATCCCCAAAACCTTACCGGCCAGCGGATACTTCTCGTCCTCTCCTAAAATCGTTAACAGCATTTCTTTCTACACTCGTGCCTGTGATAGCATTTCATCCCCCATAATATCCTTTCAATCTTCGCAAAATTTCAGCTGTTTTCACCTTTCCCTTTACCAGAACTTTGATAATGCGTCGCTGCTCCACAGCAACGGACTTTCCGCCATGTTTGCTTACACTACTAAGCATGCGTCATCCACGCGTAAATGTCTCGGTTAGGGTTGACCGACCCTTGTAATTGTGCACGCGTCTTGTTTAGCGCTAGCGGTGCAGACGACACATTCAGCTGCACACGACTTTAATCATAGTCTGCTATCGCTAGAAACGGCACATATCATGTAGAAACAACTTAGTTTATTTCCCTTATGCTTTATTCATACTTCAATTTTCCTGAAGATGGAGTACAATTAGTTTCCTAAACGTCGGAGAATCTCGTTCCTTCACAACAGAAAATCCCATTAATACGTTTTAAGACCATTAATTCACTGATCTCTTACAGAGAATAAATAAACCTAAATTTCAAATCTATTCCTGTAAAACATATAGTACTGGAGGAACCAGATATATTCAATCCCACAGAGTGAATGTCAAGATAATACTTATGATATAGGCCCTGGATTCTATTTCCCTATTCCTTTTACAATAGTAGTAACTTTAAGGTACTGTGATGGCAAGAAATGTGAAGTTTCATCAGAGGGGACCATACTGGGTTCTTGATCCCAGGAGTATGAAAGTGTTTTTGGAAACAAACGTCGCATGGTTTTGTTGGTGAGCGAATGGACGAGCTAATAATTGCGTGTAGACCAGTGGTGATATTTAGCCAGTTCACACCGGTTGTTAATGGTTTGGTTGGTTTGGCAAACCAGTTGTTAAATTAATAAAATAAGTGATTCGATACATTGTATTAATACAACTAATGCATGGAAAATAACTAATTTCACTCACTTCCAATTGTAAGGTGGACTAACAATCTAACAGCGCCGCAAGAATCCGTGGATTACGAAATGAATTTCCAGCTAGAGCCACAAAGCGAATTTGGAATCCTTATCCGTCCCTACGTTTGTCATTTTAGATATAGGAAAGAAATGGGTAAATCAGACATGGTCAACAGCTGATAACAATTATACTGAATTATCATTTTAGCTACCGCATTCTTTCTGATGGACATACTAGTTATATTTATTATGCATGATAACAGCTCTTGACGCTATCACTCATCAATTGTTCATATATTGGGCCTCGTATAGAAAGGAGTTGGCTGGTCTAGATGTAGAGAATTAAAACCTTTGGAAGATCTTCTCTTGATGACTGACATTTTGAAATAGGTAGTAAGGCTCTCCTTGCCTGTTGGAAAGCAAAATACTGCCATTATGAAAGCTCGGCGACTAAGTAGAGTCTGTGTGTGATGGTTTCCTACTTAAACGAGTGAAATTGAAAGCAAACGCAAAGTGGTGATTGAGGAAACTGTAATTTCTAACACTTTCAAGATATTTTGTTTTGAATTGATGAAAAGTTCAAGAGATTGTAAAGAGACTAGATAGTTCAGAGTGTCATTCACAACATGGAAAATAGATCTTAAACTAGAGACCATCAGAGGCAAATGTCAAACCTATTTTCAGTATTGGCTTTCTGGTCTTCTAACGTGACTAAAGTATAGATCAGGAGCGAAGACCGCTTTCTCGTGCGACTTTACTACAACGCAACCCAAAGTGAAACATGTGGCAACAGTGTTTATGACGTTTCGTTAAGTAACCAATGCAGCGGTTCTCCCTTCTTGTTGGAAGGCGGGAAAACGGAAGAAAGTGCTCTATACTCTCCTTATTACCAGTTTAGAAGGAGAAGCTAAATGTTCGTCTATGAGTAAAGTGGTTGCATTTGACATCTGCATAAATGATTTCATTGTGGGTAACAGGTATGTAGGAAAGGACAGCTTTCCACTTACAACACAGAAAAGTGTAAGCAAAATCATCCTTACCTTAGTTTAACTAAAGCAGAAAAACTTTCAGCGTCATGAACCTGACCTGAACATTTGGAAGAAACCATCTGAATGTGAGTAACTCCTGTCATAAGATGGACATGAAGCTTCTAAAGCGATCCAAATAAATGTGACTGAGAAAACTATGTGTATATAAAATCTAGTTGAGAAACAGACTTTATACTACAGAAGACCGAAGAGTGAAGAAAACGAAGAACGAGATAAAAAGCCTCAGAGAACCAAAGAAAGATTTGGATTATCTTTTCGTTCTAATTTCCCTCAGTCACCTTCTATTAAAGTGATGACGGGCACCACAAAAGCTATTAGTTGTGAAATTATAACCCTTATTTTTCAATGTTTTACGTAAGTTTGGGAAATTTGAATTTAACTTTCAAGGCGTTTAGACAACTTTGGCCGTTATTCGTAAGTACAGTACATGTAGCTGCATAGAGTTTGGCCATTAATATAGTGACTAAAGGAGTGTCCCTTAGTTTCCCTGATTCGTCTTCTATCTTAAGAGAATACGATAGAAAACAAGTTCCTTGCACTTGTAATGCAAATTACGTATGTGCAATAATTTTATACGATTTGTTATTTTCGGAATTTAAGATATAATGATTTTGTTTATCTATCAATTATTTAAAGTTGCTATTTCTTATAGTTTATCGAGAAGAAACTACGGATAAAGCTTGTATTATTTATTTTGTGTTTAGGTTACCTTGTGTGTTACGACTGCAAGATTATTTATTTTGTGTTTAGGTTACCTTGTGTATTACGACTGCGAAACTATTTATTTTGTGTTTAGGTTACCTTGTGTATTACGGCTGCGAGGAAACAGTAATCATGTCTTTAGTATATGTGTGGCTTATCCCCATTTTAGACTGAACTTTTCATTTATATCTCCTTCTTGCAATAGAAGTTACAAGTAGAGCGAACCTATTGTTACTTTGGTTGAATGTCACCACTGGTATAGACTCTAGTTGATTGATAGTTGATTGTGAGAAGTGAGCTTCGCCTGTTTTTGTTTCTTGTTTCTAGTAAGAAGTTGTAGAGGCTCTACTGTCGCGCACATGCGCAGCGATAACTATATTTTGTCCAAGAGCTTATGGCAGGTGATTTTGAAGATCTAAAAAGAACTGCAACAACGCAGCCAATGAGAAGGAGATTTTTTTTGGGTCATAGATTCTGTGAGTAGGGAAGGAGCAGATTTTCTTGAAGCAATGGTAGTGTGTCTTTCCCATTGAGCATTGTTGCCAAATTTCACGCACATTGACAGCAGCGAGATTGCAGTTCCGGTGTGTCGCAGTGCGCTGGGACTGCCTGGCATAAATGCGGCAACGTTGTAGCATTTATTTCATGCTTGATCTTTACAACTCACGCAGGTTCTGGGGTAGCAGACGACAATGTTGTAAGAAGAAAAGATGAACAAAACACTCCGATTGCGTCTGGAGGTATTTCATTGGATGTCGCTCGTACGAATTCACCCACCATAAGCCTGTGGGCAAATTATAGTAAGATTTATTTGTCTTTAAAATTACGTAAAGTCAAGCCAAGTTGGATGGGTTAAAGTCATGTCGAGTCGATTTCTCTACCTCTTCCGTTTTTCATTGTAATCGTTATTTACAACTTACAGTGGAATATTCATTACAACATATTGGATACGGATGATTAAAATCCCGCGAAGGAAATGATGTGTTGTCGTAGGAAATGAAAACAAGGATGAAACCTAATGGAATAAAACATACTTTCTCCATAGTTTTCACCTCGACATTGGTTAAACGAGGTTCGGTTTTCTCATTGAAAATCAGTATGAAAAATCATAAATTGTGTTCGAGGTGACCACTAAAACACACTTATAAATTTTCTGCCTTCTTCAATTGTAAGATCCATAAGGAAATTGTGATTTTTCAGCTTCTAATCCAAGCAACTGCTAAAAATCGAAAGTAACAGACCACACAGATAGAAAATCAGAAGCATTTTCATTTGAGAATTCATAGCTTCTTCTTCAATGATAAGTTGATATGAAAAATAAGTGGTACCAAGATCGAAGCACCATACTTTACGCACGTAGTGACAGATGAGCTCTATTCATGAGAAACCTTACAAGGACTAGGTCGATAACTGTTATTTCGAGTGCAAGCCTTGTATGTGACAAAGAAGCCAACTCGTATGTACGTGCTCAACGAACGCATTTTCCAGATACACTTCTACAGCATCCCTCAATAACCATCTGTGCAACGGCGGGCGGCAGCATCCCTAGAAAACAGAAGCGTTTCTTCCTCATATCAGGGCAGTAGGAGAAATGAAATTAAAAAAAGGAAAAAAAAAAAAAAAGATGGCAGGGTGAGAGAGCGAGGACAAGTTGCAGAAATCCGGGGGATAAAGAGGGGGTGGGGGTTACAATGCTTCGGAGTGAAAACAGCCATTAAGTGTGCAGTCGCCGTGTGGAATATTCAATTTGAGGAGTAATTGAATCGAGCGGTGTTTTTAGGTGAAGAGAGGAGGGGAGAAAAGAGTCGCCAATCTTGTTTGGATGGTAATGAAAGCTTATGTGTGCACGGTGTTAGGGTAAGTGCTGGGTTTTCTCTTCCGTCAGCCTTAAGCTTTTTGAACTGACTGAGTGAGTCATTTATCTTTTTCACTTTTTCTTTCGGGGTATCTTTTACAGGAAGAAACAAATCTGGTCCAGTATGTATCTTCTCTTGTATTTCGATATCACTGCATTAGTTTCAAGTAAACTATTATTCATTTTATAGTATTTAAATGGGGGAGGGTGAATCCAAAAACTCTATCAGCAAATGAACAGAGCACGGTGTTAGTCTCCCTTGAAAGTAGTCAGGCAAAAAATTTTAAAGTAGGCATCAAAAACGTTAAAGTAAACATAAAAAAAACTTGAAAGTAGACAGGGAATAAAACTTGAAAGTAGGCAGGAAAAAACTTGAAAATAGACAGGGAATAAAACTTGAAAGTAGACAAGAAAAAACTTGGAAGTAGGCAGCAAAAGCTTAAAAGTAGGCAGGAAAAAAGTTGGAAATAGACAGGGAATAAGACTTAAAAAAAAACATGAAAAAAGTTGAAAATGGACAGGGAATAAAACTTGAGAGTAGATCGGAACAAAACTTGGAAGTAGGCAGGAAAAAAACTTGAAAATAAACGTGGAATAAAACTTGAAAGTAGGCAGGAAAAAAACTTGAAAACAGACCAGAAAAAAAAATTGGAAATACTCAGAAAAATTCTTGAAAATAGGCAATAGAAGCATAAAAAAATAGTCACTAAATTTATAAATAAAAAAAAAAACAGAAAATGAACTAAGAGTTGATCACGGGAACCTTTGACAACTAATTTGCCGAGAAATAGAATAAAATATCTTCTGGAATCTCACTTAATTAAAAACAAAATCTTAAAATTTTAATTTCTAAGGTGTTAGTCAAAATGTAGTGCAGATTTGATATTAAAAAAATGAGAATAGGCATTTAAGTATATATAGGCATTCTAATTTAAAACAGCTAAAACTAGGTAATATATAGTTTGTTTTAGGCACACCTAAGACACCAAATCAAGCTGTTTTGGAACTAAACTCTAACACTAAAGAAACTAAATTTTGCTTACAACCAGGCCCTTCGCATATAGCATTCGTAAATTTTGAAAAATACTATGTTTTAGTGAAAGTTCATACGTATCGTTGCAAAATAAGCCAATAGTGAGTGACGTACTTGCACATTTTATGAATTTGAGTTAAAACTGCCATGTTACTTACCTTGTTGTTATCCATATACTATATGGACAAAACTACATATCTATATTTCTGCAATTCCCGAGATACAACTCTATTTTTCAGGTCGTTCCCGTCGACCCGTCTATTGAGGATTTCATTACAAAATATTTTATCATAGCCTTTAATACTGAAGAATAATTAACTCAGTTACATTAATTGGGATAATTATTAATAGTTTTCGGTCACAAGTAATAGGAATTTTGCTTGGATGCAGATTTATGACCAGAAGGTTCCTGATCAAGGTGAAACAATTGTGGTTTGTCGTTCCACTCCAGTAGATTGAAATTATATATTGTACCATTTGTATCTCTGCCGGGAATCGAACCCGAAAAACTTGATTACATGGCAACGAGGGAAACCACTTACTCATCCATCGGAAACACCATTTTTCCAAAAAATTGTAGCAAAATGTCAATGTATCCTATTAAGACGGGAAAATATAATGGACATACTGCTGTGAAATCCACTTTAAACCGTAGAACTCGTCCTGAGAATGTTATCTTCATATGATGGAAGGTAATGCCTAACTATCGTAGGTTCACCTTGTCCAATGACATTTGAGTAAAAACAATCTCATTCCTTCAAACCTAATTTCGGACATTAAATTTTGGTGTACTAACATAAGTTGCATTTATCATGTACAGTTTTAGCAACTCTCCATGAATTTCTGCAAAAGGCACTACGGTTGACATGTCTTTGATGATCCTCGTGGAGATTTAATTAGTAGTGTTCAAATTTGACTAAAACATCGTCAGTATACATACAAATTTGCTATGATATTGCAGAAGATATGTCGTTTAGTCCACCCACGTATGGGAAATATTTCGCGACAGATTTTCTTCACATTATTGCCCGAGAAACCTTGATATGGTGCACTGAGTAGTAGCGTGTATCAGGCTCCCAATGGGTGTTCAGTTTTGCAAACTAGGGGCTAGGGGAAAAAATGTATTAACTCCTTTATAAGGAGCATACATAAATTGCCTGTCGATCAACATGTAATCATTGGAATAATTGACGCAACACAGATGATGAACTAGAAACAACTTTTTTAATCTACTCATAAAGAATATCCACCTGGCAGCTTGCTTTCCATATTAGGCTTGCCTTAACCATGCAGTCTGCATTGGTTAGCAGCAGTCTCTTCTTCTTGTACGACAGCTACAAAAAGAAATTGCACCAAATATTCAATCGACATCTGCAGAAGAAGTTATTGCATGAAGGGGTGTTTTCTTGTACAACAGATGTTACTTTCATACACACTTCAGCACACATGCAATCCGGGAAATTAAGAGCTCAAAGCCTGGTCGGTTCGCATGACATTCATGTCCGGTTTGATCTTAGAGGTATATTTAAGACACCGTTGGCATCTTCAATTAAGTCCAATGCCAAAGGCTAGAAACCAGTTTCCCTCCTTGGAGAAGCCGAGCAACAATAAAGATTAACAATGGCATTGAAACTGTTGGTGTTTTCATAAGTGTTATTATAGCTATTTATTTACGTCCCTTAATCACATACGCAACCATGCATGTTAATTTCCCAAAGTACTAATCCCTAGCGTTTTTTGTCCTTATATTATTACTAGGTTGCTAGTTTTATTTCCCTTATGATATAATTATTACAAAGGACCTTGAAGACACAACACGTAAATCTGATATAAAATATTTTATATTCAATCATTAATATGGCTTCAATTTTGTAATCTGTAATCAAAGTGTCAGGCAAACAAGAATGTTTTACGTGACGTTTTTTGCTGTGTACATGATAAACACCGAAACATATGGCTAGTGTAAAATATTAAATGCCTCCTGGTGTGGGGTTATGGGAAACTTGATGTAATGTTTCCCTGCCACGAGCAAATACTACGTGTGTGGGTTGTGGTTAGATTCCTCTTTCTGATCTGTTCATTTTATGCATTGGCTGCAGTCAATGGATAGAAGACCTTTCTTCTCCTTGTAAGGTGAAATGCATCTCCGCCCTTGGTTGTGTCCAGTGTCAAGGTGACTAAGCGATGGTACATAAAGAGGAAAGTGCAATGTATTGTGGAAGGAAATCACTGTATATCTGCATTTTCAGTTGCCTACGTATTGCAACTGTTTTTTTGTATTTTTTAATGCATGTTGTTTAAATCTTCAATGGATATCATCATTATACTTATTATTTATGTTCTGAAGATAGTGGTAGATCTTTGACAGTCATCTACACAGCAAAATGCCAAGTTCTGTTAAATTGTAACATAACGTCGGTGTTAGGGCTTGGTGAATAGATTCTGTCGACGAAGAAAGGAGGTGTAATACCTTGTGTGAACTAGTTGTTGCTGTTGCTATTCTGTGTACATTAAATAACATTGATCTTTGTTAAGCCATGTCAGGTTGAACCATCGACAACACATTAATGACAGGAGTGCCCAAAGATGATATGCGAGTTTTAAAGAGGGGCGGTTCGATATAAAAGACGCCCCACGGTCTGGACTTTAATTGCGACCGTTAGAACGCGCTAATTCATGCGAATTCACACTAAACGACATGGGAATTGACCACACAGATGGACTCTGACCATATAACCATCGGCAGAGACCTACACTCCATGGCGAAGGTGCAGAAACTTGGTGCGTGGATTCTCCATATAGTCAGTGAGTGATGAACAACAAAAGCCAACGTGTAAACATCGGTTCTTCTGTACTAGCTCGTCATCGCTCTGCTCGACATCAACTATGTTTGTCCAGAATTGCCACGGGTAGAAAAAAAAAAGAAGTTTCGAAAAGTGCATACTAAAAGGACAGAGTTTCCAAAATAAACTATATGTAGTATAAATAATTGACTACAGCTTCATTTGCAGAGATACTTCAAAACGAAATCATTGGATTTTGGAGAGATGAAAAGTAGCTGGGGCATGGCGCAGAAACTTGCATGGTGGAGCCACTGGATCAGAAAACTAAATGTTATTGGTTCCACTCCTTTTCAAATAATAGTCTATTTTTTTGCAGGCTGTAAACAACAAACGAAGGTGGGTTAGCACGGCGAACTCGGGACCACACTGAATTTAACATCGCTCAATTCCGGCTTAGTGTTAAAACTCTAACAGAGTTCCTGATAACCAGTTACACAGATCGCCAGAGCTGAATCCTGAGCATTTTTGGTAACCTGGACTGACCCGAACATAGGTGACAGGCCCGAAAATTGCCTCAGTGGCCCGATTGATACGGTCTGGAAAATATCATAATTAACTGGGAATTTCAGCGTCGTATTTTTCGTGCTCTGGGGGTATCTCCGTTCCTGAAAGAAACACTGTTCAAACGCAAAGGAAATAATTAAAAATTCTGCTTTGTCCTCCGGCTTGCCGAAGCCTAGACCCGGTTCAAAACTTGACCCGGTGACCCGCTTCAGATATGCAGATCGCCTGTGTTATATAGACACACAAAAGTGGTAGTCTTCCTGGAATCCACTGAGCTGTGTGACCGCCATGTTTTTTTTTCTCTTGTTTTTGTGGTGTACGTTTTGCATTCTTCATTTGTTCAGATCTTGTAATTTCCTCTTCTATTCATTGAATTTGCATACTCAAAGGCATATTCAAAAGGTAAAACATTTATAAAGATATTCAAAAGATCAGTATAAAATTGGATGCAATTACTATAATGATGAAATTTCATTGAAAATTTTCCAAAATAAATCGCAGATTTTGTCACGGGTGTGTTATTTTAAAAATGTTATATGCAATTAAACAGAACCCTAATATTGTAAACTGCATCCATTTGCCTACATTTCGTCACAGTAAGAAATTTGTAGCAAGATATTCTTTCAGGATCTAGTTGGGCTTAATGTTGGCCTCATAATTATCTATATTTTGGTTTGTTGATCATATAGATAAACAATAAATAATGCTGCAGGGTAATACTCATTTCTCCTAGGTTAGTGATTACGGTCGCGGTAGTGGAAGAGGCAAACAGATTCGAGTCCTGTGCCGGCCATACTTAATGAGGTTTTCGAGAGTTTTCCTCAGTATCACTAAGCGAAAACCGTATGGTACCTAAAACAAAGGCCCTACTACTTTACTCATCCCCTACCGATGGAAGAATCCATGTTCGTGGATGGACGTCGACCCTCAAACATAATGACGAACTTAGACTATGTCTGTACAGCTTATATAATTAAACAAGCTTTACAAATACAGAAGTGTAATGTAGTGCATGAAATACTCTTCCTGAGCACTTGTCCTATTACTCTCGTAAAAATTGTAGGAATCTTTTCTTCTGGCACAATTTGTTGTAAGTGGACGATTATTTGAAGCACGTATATTATATTGTGTATTTATTTTGTGTAATTTTACAAAGAATTTGAACATTGTATTATATATATATTTTGTGTAATTTTACAAAGAATTAGAACATTGTATTGTATATTTATTTTGTGTTATTTTACAAAGAATTAGAACATTGTATTGTATATTTATTTTGTGTAATTTTACAAAGAATTAGAACATAGTGCCCAGGGTTGGCAGAAACCATATTTTTTTTTATAAAAACCAAATAATCAGTTTTTTTTTAAAAAAAAACGGGTTTATTTGGTTTAAATGCTTTGCTTTATTTTTCATATTACATATGAATAGAAATAAGTTCGTTTGTCCTTAATGTCCTAGTGCAGCAGCGGGGTAATGAAGGGCGGGGGACCTACAGCTTGAAATGGATTCCGAACCACTACTCGGTTTGCACCTGAGACAAATTGTCCACCACCTGGGACGGGGACCCCTTGATTATAAATGCTATGAGTTGTTGGAGGACACCTGATAGAAATATGTTGTATTGATCTTGCATACTTGTGAATATAATTATTAAGAGTCACTTCAGAAGAACAAAAAGATACACAACTCCACAACAACGCTCGAAATTAGCGGGTACCAGGCGCCATTTGTGAGTTGAAATAAATGATGTACGCTTAATCTTTTTTCGTCAGTCGCCAACTGCGACCAGACTCGGCAAGTTGAATATTGCTTTATTTCTTAACTTATCGTGGTCTCTGATAATTTAATGCATTGTATCCCTGATAGAAAATGGTCAGTAAGCCACTGGCGATGTTATTGGCTTTTTTATGAGTGAACTTAAACATTTTCCATTGATTAATCTAACTTTTTAGAAAATGACAACTAGAGTAATTAAGTTGGCGCTTATTTTTTAACTATGGTCGCCAATGGCGTCTAAGAGTGCAAACCTAATTTATAGGGTTGGTGCACAAGTGAAATCACTGTACAAAGTTATACTAACTACGGTTTACGAAACTCACAAGTTTATCGCCGCAGTAACAAACGTTCGCCATTGGATTCTATCCTGGGCAACATCAAGCCAGTTTTCATCACGAACACCTACTTCTCGAGTTATACACATTATTAAAATAAATGGACAATTTCAGAAGACTACAGAGTACAGATCTAATTTAGTTCAAGCTAGTTCACTGAGTCAGAAATACAGCGACTTAATTTGCATATCAATAAAAGTGAATAAAGATAGTACGAATTATTTGAGTTCACTCTGGCTCTGAACCATCCGTACACATACATACAGAAAATACTTTTGATTTCAATAAATTTGTTTCCTGGGGCTTTTATGAGAAAAAAAATCTCGTACGGAATTTCGGTGTGTTTTATCAATACTAAACATTATCAGAACAAATGAATATTTAGAAATCTTGTTTGGACTGCATTACATAATAATAATAATAATGTACGTCACTGGATGCAGTCGATAAATTTTGCCAACATTTAAGCAAAGTTAACTTTGGTTTCTCTATGAAACAACATGCATTCAGACAAGTAGAAAGATACAATTTGGTTTCGTTTCGTTTGTTTAGGTTTAACGTCCTTATGTAACAGCAAGGTTATGAAGGACAAGGCCTACAGCTTACAGTGACACCCGAACCACTACTCGGTTTGCACTTGAGAGAAATTTTGTGGCCCCATCGAGAATCGAACCCGGGACCCCTTGATTACAAGGAGAACATGATATAGAATTAACGCAGATGGTTTAATATGTGGAATCGTCACCATGTTCACACTATTTGTGGCATTTTTGCTTTTAATTTTTTTGGTTTAAACCAATTGATTTTTTTTTCAAACACCTGGTTTAAACCACCTTGATTTAAACCAACCAACCCTGATAATGCCGTAGGAAAAGTACGTATATGAAACGAAACAGGGTCTTGTGAGGAACTGCACTCCATAAATGTCTAACATTCCAAGCTTTTACAAAAAAAACGTGCTTTGTCCATTTTTGGCCAAATTGAGATAGGACTGCCATCTGTTAGGTGTTTGAGGAATCCTTTTAACTAATTAATAATCTAAGCCAGAATGTGGATTACTAGTAAATCCTTTTTCGATGTGCAGTTTTACATACGTCTGGCTACAAATTTTTAAAACGCTCTCCTATAAAATCTACAGACTGGACAAATAGCACGTTATTTTTCTGTGGGTTTTCATCTGTATATATCTTAGCGCTATTACTTTAATTTTTTATCCGTAATTGTTATTAAAATTTTGTACGAAGTAGACATCTATTAGGCTGCGTTGTGTCCAAGCTTCTTAAATTGATGTACTCACTCTTGTGCTATGACTAAGAATTTGAACACACTCCCGGCTGAATCCAAGTAGGTTTTCCCGCCTTTTTCGTTTTTCGTCAATAATTCAAATTTGAGTGCAGTTAAACAGAAAATAACTTCCACAAAAACTATAGTTTGTTACATCCTTGAATAGTGAATACCATTAATTTGAAATAAAAGTTCAAAACTATGTCAACACACTTTTGGGGACATGGAACTGTCCCAAAAGTCTATTGACATAGATTTGAAGTTTCTGTTAAGATTTCTTTAAAGTTAATGGTATTCATTAATGACGTAAGAAACAAACTATAGTTTGTGAAAGTTATTTACTGTTTAATTGCACTCAAATTTGAATAATTGACGAAAAATGAAAAAGGCGGGAAAATCTACTTGAATTCAGCCATAAATGAACTAAAAAAGAACAATCCCAGCGGTCGCCCATCCTGAATGAAGGTTTTCCAGAGTATTTCCTCAGTCATACCAGAAAAACTACCTGGTATGCCTGGCAGACTACCTTCCAATATCCTTTCTTGCACCTCATCTCGGCCTGAACCAGAATTGCCTGAAGGCTATAACATAAGTAGATTCAATTCAATTCAATTCAAGTTTAAGCATATCCAAAATATGTCGCTAAAGCTTAGAAGAAATCTAAGAATTTATTACTTTTAAACTCGAACTATTGACCAAGCTTTTGGTTTTGATTTCATTGACTTAGCTTTATGGTTTCAAGCATGCACTTGCTAGAAACGAAGTTTCTGAAAGTTCCGAAAGGTTTGGCATGCTAAAGGTAACTTACTTTCATTAAGGTAAAAAAAAAAAAAAGTAACCCTGAAAAGTCGTGAAAAAGTTTAACTTATAAATAAATTATTTTAAAACGTGATTTCTCCTGCAACTTGTTTTTCTCTCTGCAAGTGAATATGAATAATTCCTGCATTTGCAAGAGAAAAAGATGCAGTTTTTGCCTTCAAACCAACACTGATATGCTTACACTTTTAACACGGAGAAGTTAGTGATGGCTTTTAATGAGATCGTTTAACGGGTCTTGCAATTTCTTTTCGTGAGAACTGCGATGACTTGCGTGCTGCCATCCCCCGGAAGACCCGAGCTTAGGAGCCTGTTATTTGGCTTGCAGGCGTACGCCCGAGCATGGCCTTTGACTCTCAGGGAAGTTGATGGAAGTCTTCTGCCATCATCTCTCTTTTCCTCTCCTCTCCTACATCTTCTCTGTAATTCTCTTTAAGTGCTTTCTCTATCCTTTTTTTCTTTCTCTCTCTCTCTCTGGCCATTTCTCCCTTTCTCCTGTACCCTCTTTCTCCATTTCTATTTACAACAATAACTACAACAAAGTAGTTCCTTGTTATTGATGTAGTTACTTTGTGGCTGCTGGCATACTGGCTGGAACAGAAATCATATTATGACATACAGAGAAATAAATAACGCAGGTCATGGACCGGACTTAGTTTTTTTTTGTTGTTACAAGTACAAAGATGACGTAAGGATAAATATAATTTATTAACTCACGCTTGCTAATTTTTTCTTTCTTTTCCCAGAGAAATGTTTTGTCAACACGCAGTAGTCTATGGAAGAGAATCATGATTCTTCCTCGAAATGCATCAACACTTTAGTTACCGCTTCTGTTAAGAGCTTCTAGCCTTTCTTGAGTAATGTTTTGTACGTTATGACTACCGTACAGAGGCCACTCAAACATCTGTTTTTATGGTGTACTCTCAGAGATATTTAGCGATCCTTTATTCTAATTTATTTTCGGGAGTAACGAAGATCATTCTTATCCTCCTTAGTGCCTTGCATTTGCTCCTGAAAGCTCCTACTGTACAAAGATGAAATCTGAAAGAAAAAAAAATAATTAAAAAATGATTTTTTTAAAAAAAAAACACGCTTTTTTAAGATGGACTAAAAAGTAAAAAATAATAAATTGAATTAATCTTATGAATCGGATAATAAAAGCGTGGGTACTCTTGCTTACCTTATCATAAAATCATAATATCTAAGAGCACTCATGCTTTTATTTTCCGATTCATAAGATTAATTCAATTTATTATTTTTTTACTTTTTAGTCCATCTTAAAAAAGCTTGTTTTTTAAAATCCTTTTTTAATTATTTTTTCTTTATTGGTATCGTCTTCTTCACTGTAGAGTAACATTCTAGATTTACACTCTAACCATTATACATAAAAATGTTACCAAATTTAGTCATTTAGTTGAAATTCTTAGCTATAATAACATCATTTCTGAAGACAAGAAACAATATAGTTGTCGTTAGTAACGGAAAGTCCTTTTAAGTTGCTTTTGAAGAATTTACCGTTTTTTATCCTGATGCTTCTACTACCATACACACCAGAAGTGTTAATTTGATTGCATAACGATTAAGGCGTTTGACTTAATTTACTTCTAAATTTAATTAATTAATTACAGCTAACTGGATTATTTTGTCGTATATCTAATGATTGAATATTGTATTGCCATCGGAAGCAAGCAAGTTTACAAAATTTCAAAGAAATTAGATGATGGGAAGTGAGTTTAAAATCGATTGCAAAATTTGTGCCGAACAGACAGGCAAGAAAGTGAGTTAATTTGTACCGAACAGACAGACAAGAAAACGTGTTAAAAATGAATATATATTAACACTATAACTCTGGATGTACTGAGAAAAGCTTCACAGTTGTATTGTGCCTGTTTGGTAAACAGTTAACTCATTGATTTTTTTGCTTCTCGGATCGATTCAGGAATAGTACGATAAACAAAAGTCACTTCTTTCAGTTTTAGCTAAACAGCTGATAGGTACTTTAAAAAATGTTCCTGTATCTCCTTGTTTTCCGGAGATATTCTTCAGTTCTCATTATTAATTTCTAAACACTTCCTGTACATATTTTTTCACAACCAACACTGCATAGGTATAATGCTCACTAGAGGACAGGATAATACTTCCATGATTATACAATATGTCTGGGATATTTCCAGAAATAGCCTATCTTGCCCAGAATGAAACACGTATGGAATATGACTGTCTACCTTGGGGATATTCCAGAAATATTCTTACCACTTCCATTTAAGTTTTTAATAATTTCTGCATCCTTTTACAATGGCGGCACTGAATTTTGCGAGGCCCCACGCAAGCTTTTTCTGAGAGGCGCCTTAAAACTAAACGAGATGAAGGGTGTTGAAACTATTTAGTTAATAATCGTGTTAACATGTTTAGTGTAACAAAGTATATTTTTTTTAAATCATGCTCTAAGGAGTGGTCGCTTAGACTGAAGCACTTTCTGTATGGGGCAATTCATGTATGGTACTGGTTTATCGTACTAAATTAAAATTATCAAATTTGTGATGCCACTATAAGCACAAGGCCGTAGGCGATGCCTTGTTCGCCTATATGTAGGGCCGCCTCTGTACTTTTAACACATATGTGCGAGACCATAATGCAATTTACTTTGTGTTTATAAATATTTTTATTATTATTTGAAAATAGAATAGAAATATTCCACACATATTCATTCATCCTACCGAACATAATATTCCTGAGGAATGTTTGCGGCATATTTCCAACGTTCCAAGATTATTCATGGCACATTTCCAACGTTCCAACAATATTCCTGGAATATTTGGAATTAAATGGATCATTACTGAAATGCTCTGTGCTGTGCAGGAATTTGTTTCTTTTAAACCTCAGCTTAGTAGATTTCTAAATTGTTCATTGTACAGGGGGAAAATTGACAAATTTGCTGAATTCCTCCTAGCTTATACCGAAATTATCGGAGTTCTAACCCCGCTCCTTCCACTTTTTGTCTTCTTCCTACTCAATCTAATTTTTGCACGATTAAAATTATCAAATCTTTACTCATTTGGGAATTGAGGCCTTAAGACAACTTTGTATAGACAGGCTGGGATAGGGTAGAGGAAAGGAGAATAAATTTTGCGGCTATTGTCTTACTTAAGGTATCATCTTGGCTTGACTCATCTTTGTGGTGTCCAAAAAGTGCTTTGAAAATAAAAGTTCTCCTTTTTTTTACGGTTTACATCTACTGTTTATGCTTTTATAAAGAAGCTGGCGTATCTGTTTTCCTTCGCAATTTATGGTAGGTCTTGAATATCTTTTCGCAGATCTGCAGTTTGCTTGGCTGGAAGAGAAAGAGAAATGCTCTCATTAGCCATTGGTCACGACAGCCTTCATGCTGCAGAACTTTGCTACCAATCTACTTTGCTGATGACGGCTGTTGTTAGACTTAGAATGCACGGGTCACACGTACTCTTTCTCTTCCTATCGCACACACACACTATTAAAAGATGACTACAACTCAAGTAGCACCGCACGTCACGATTTTTATTCATTGTGTGCGTGCCTGTCGCTTCCTTGGGAAGGCCGCTTTTATTTGATAACAGAGGCTATTGTTGTATAGGGAACATTGCCACCACCAACCAGAATAGCTTCATTACAGTCACGATTCCCGACTACTAGATATTGTGCTTTTTGGATCTGATGATTTGGAACTTGGCGTTTCAAGGAACTTCCAAAATCCACTCGATCATTCACTACCACGAGTTCATGAGGAATTTAGGAGCTCAATAGAACAACTACATTTGTAGATATTAAGAATTTATATTATCAAGTGTTTCAGGAGTCATATGAGTTAGTTTAATCAGACCCAACTTGTCCACCTTACTAGATGGAAAATTAAGGTACCAGATTCTGGTATCAGTTATTGAATGAATTTTTATTTATGTCCAAAACGGAAAAACACACTGTAACTTTATATTGCTTCCTTGTTATCGTTTGAAAACTGTCAATTGTTCTTAGTATGAAATTGCATTGTTAAGAGCAAAGATAATACTCACAGTCACTCACTCTCGCCCTCGCCAAGGAAGTTTTCCTCTTCCTCGAGATAGCTATCCCTCATCCCCACTCACTGTCGTGACGGAAGTTGTGTCTAGCTCTCACTCATTGCCACGCAGGAGGTTAGTCCTCGCGCTCGCGCTCACCCTCTTCTTGGTAACTGGAACTTTTACCCTTACTCACCCTCTTCATGGTAACTGGAACTCTTATCTTTACTCACCTTCTTCATGGTAACTGGAACTCTTCTTACCTTTACTCACCCTCTTCATGGTAACTGGAACTCTTACCTTTACCCACCCTCTTCATGGTAACTGGAACTTTTACCTTTACTCACCCTCGCCCTTACAATGATGGTAGCTAGCTGTCGCTCACTGTCGCGTCGGAAGTTGTTTGTAGCTCCTGCTCACCCTCGCGAGGAAAGCCAGCCCTCGCGCTCGCAACGGAAGTTGCTTCTATTCGTCAATTACCTTCGCGAGGGATGTTAGCAGACAGACTTGCGATGGAAGTTTCTTCTTGTTCTCACTCACCTTCATCAGGAAAATTACTCCTCGTTCTCATGCACCCTTGAACTCGCCTTCGCCCTCATTCACCCTCACGATAAAAGCTATCCCTCGTCATCACTCACGAGGACGAGAATGTTTCAAGGTGAGGGTACCCTCGCAATTTCCACTCTCACGAGTGTTAACGACTTTGGTTCATAGATGTCCAATCATTTGTAGTTCATTCATAAATTGGGAGAGCGGACTTCATTATAAAGTTTCAACTCTTACCCAAGAGATTGTATCATATGACACAACTCTCCTTTATCTAGAATATAATTTTAAACCTCAACTCTCGATTAATTCTTATTTGTATGATTCTAAGTTTTAATGTATTTTTAGACCCTCACTTACAATTAAAATATCGGTTAGGATTTATCTTCTGCTGTTCATATGTGCGAAATTACATTTAATATATCAGAAAAAATGCGACAGTTTACACACAGATAAAATATAACTTTGAAAACATTATTTGGTTATTTATTTTATATCTTGATTTACATTAAATTGTAATTTACCTTAGGTCCTCTCTTTTACCCAACTAATGTTAACAGTTAATTCAAGACGACTTTCGTTAAGATACAAAAATAGTCAAATTATTAATACAAAATATACCAATAAATCGTCTTTTCTTTAGATAGTTATTCAGTTGCATGAAAGTCAAAGGAGTATGTTGAATGTAGTAAGGTTTCGTAACTTGTTTAGATCCTGTTCTGCTGCCATGTTTGACATGGTGATTTGGCATCATCATTGAACATAATAGGACCCTCCTTTTTAACGAAAGATGTCCACAACTTTTAGTGAAGTTAGTCGATGTCTTTACAATGCGTGACCGAGGTACTCCTTTCATCAGCAATCAGGACTCTGTAGGGTGTGACAACGTGTACACTTTACAGTGCACCACACGGCAACATAAACCTTCTTTCAAGGCAACTTCGCTTTAGGATGTGTTTAGGGAGGCAGAATCCGGATACTGTTCAGAACACATAGATAAGTTTGTCGTGTAATATCAGAGTAATATTAGTAAGAGCATAATCCACTTTTCATCACTGGGTACAGTGGGATCAACTAGGGGGTCTTTTTTTTAGGTCCCTTGATAGCAAAAGAGTCCTTCGATCCCCGCTCATAGTATCCATCCGTTCGTTTGTGTCCAGAAATCAAATTTCAGGAACTGTAAGGTGTATAGAGATGCTTTGGGTGTCGTTTGAAAGACCTTGATTAACTAGTTCAGAGCCCCTGGAATCGTCTTGATTTATGCCGTGGTTCAGTGTTGCCAGTCCATTTTCTAAAAAAAAAAAATTGTTCAAATTGCTTCTATTTACTTAGACCTAACAGCGCCAAACTTGGCATAAACATTATTCGAAACAATACAAAAGCACTGAGAGAGACTAAGTTGCCAAGCAACCCACTTACCAGTGTTGCCAGACTATTTTCTATAAAATTATATATTTTTTAAAAACTTTTTCCATTATTTTAGTCATAAGAACACCAAACCTGGCATACATATTTTTTGACACAATAGGAACATACTGCGGATGTTGCCGCTGCCCAGGAACCCCGTTGTCAGTGATACCAGCCCATGCAAAAAATATATCTCATGAGCCGTAAGATGTAGAGACATTCATGAGATTTTGTTCGAGAGGTTTTAGCTAGACTAGCTCAGAGCCGCCGAAACAATCTTGATTGGTGCAGAAGTTCAGTGTTACCAGCCCATTTAAAACTAATTATTCAAATTGTTTCCATTCAGTTAGACGTAGCTGCGCCATACTTGACATTAACATTATTCGACAAAAATACACTGGATTTTCTCGAATCTAAGCACAACAGTTGTCATTGTGGCTAGCTTATTTTATAAAAAATAATGCATGTGTGGCTATCAAGGGACCGGAGCCTTTGCGATTGTTAGTAAAATCGCAGCTCTTGTTTTAGAATGAGAAGATTAGTATACATCTCAAACCATTGTTGTTTCTGATGCTCTGTCAGTGCATGTGAGACCCACATAGCGGATGGGTGTGGATATACCAGTTTGATGCACTTCACCAATCTGATGAACATGTTCAAAAATTCAAGATGGTGAACATGTTCAAGATGGACGCTGACACCTCGTACACTTTGGCGAGTTTTCTGACCATGACGCAAGGATTTGTCTCAACCGGTACGTTCAGAGCGTCGTTGTCAAAAAACAAAATATTACTCCAGCCCACCTCTTGTAAGTTCATGTATTGGAGACAGAATTTTCTGAACCACAGGTGAACCCTACGTGCCACGAATGCCTTTTCGCCCCGTGCTTTGATCACGTTACGGTAGGTTTGTGCCACATTTCGACTAAATTTGTACTTACGAAGCAGAATAACAGCAACTTACTCTCTTTAATATTACAAACTACTCTCACACGACTTCAACAACTGCAGCTAAAAATATTATGTCGTATATATAGTGTCATGAGTCATCCGTCTACTTGTATGATTGGCACTAGGATCAGGCTAGCACTGTAAACTTGAATGTGGTACTCCCTACAATTGTCGTGTAGGTCCTTCTTCCTAAACGACCTCGGATAAAAGTGCTCAAATAAATTATGTCCTAAAATGCATAGGAGATATTACGACTACGAATTTTTGCTCTTCGAGGATACAATAGTGTCCTCACTATCATCATCATCATATTCAGCCGTTTTCTATCCACTGCTGGATGAAGGCCTCCCCCTTTTCTTTCCACATTTATCCGTCTGCTGCTATCCTCATCCATGTAGCTCCTGAAAAAAAGCTTGATTTCATCTACCCATCTTACATTTGGACGTCGTCTCGGTCGTTTCTTTTCTCTATTAATCCAATGTAGTACATTTGTCGTTCAACTTCCATCCGTTCGTCTAGCTATGTGACCGGCCCATTTCCACTTCATCTTCTTCGCACTCTTGATTACATCCTCTACCTTTGTTTGTGGGCGAATCCATTCATTTGTCTTCCTGTCCACCCTGGTTATTCCTAGCATGCACCTCTCCATTGCTCTTTGTGTGACTCTCAATTTTTTAGTCTTTTGCGCATTCAATGTCCAAGTTTCACAGCCGTACATTATCACAGGTAAGACACATTGATTATAAACTTTACGCTTAAGACACATTGGTAGTTTGCTTTTGAAAATAAAGTGTAGTCTTCCAAACGAACTCCACGCCATTTTACATCTTCTATTTATTTCATGAGTCAACTTTGCATTCGATATTTTGAGCTGGCCTAGGTAAACATACTCATCAACTATGCCTATTGTCTCACCGCTAATCTTTATTTCCCTTTTTGCAGCATGTTGATTGTATATGACCTTTGTTTTACTTAAATTCATTTTAAGGCCTATTTTGGAACTCTCATTATTCAGTTCTTCCATTCTGCTTTGTAGTTATTCTGTATTTCAAGCAAACAGGACTATATCATCAGCGAATCGTAGGTGATGAAGATATTCGCCATTAATTTTAATTCCAACTTCATCCCAGTTTAAATTTTGGAACACTCTCTTAAGGACCGCACAAAAGTTCCAGTTTTGGGGACCAGTTGAATCTCCTTGCCTTACCCCCTTTCCAACTTCAAATTTTTCACTTTCTTGATGTAGTCTAATGACAGATGTGGCAGTTGAATAAATGTTTCGCAGTAGCTTGATGTACGCATTTTCGATGCCTTGATGTTCAAGTGATTTAAGTACTGCTGACAAGGAGACCGAATCGAAGGCTTTTTCGAAATCTATGAATCCGAAACATAGTGGAAGTTCATATTCATTAGTCCTTTCCATAACTTCATTCAATGTTTATGTGGTACATTGTGCTAAATCCACGACGAAATTCGGCTTGTTCCCTTCTCTGGTTAAAATCCAAGTCCCGTTCAATACGATTCAAAATAAATTTGGTGAACATTTTGTATAGAACTGACAGTAAACTAATTGGTCTGTAGTTTTCGACGCGTTCTTTGTCCCCTTTCTTGTACAACAAAATTATAAGAGCTTTATTCCAACTTGACGGTATTTCTCTCTTCCTTAGGCACATCGAGAATAATTTAGCAAGTCCCTCTTTCATCTTTTCACCTCACCATTTAAACATCTCTGCTGTGGGTCCATCTTCTCCTGGTGATTTTCGTTCTTCATCCCTCGAAGTACTTTATCCACTTCTTTCATTACACCTGAGACATCTACATCATTTTCTTCTGAGTCTTCATTTCCTAGCTCTTCTTCGGAGTAGTACAATTCTGTGTAGAAATTTTCAAATATGTTTATAATTTCTTCCTTATTTCGTGTTACGGTCCCGTCTGGTCTCTTAACTGCAATTATTTGCTTTTTCCCTATCATGAGCTGCTGTTTAGTTTTCTTCAGGCTCTTGTTCTCCTTGATTGTATTTCTAACAAGATTTTCGTTATATCTTCGTACATCCTCTCTTATTTTCTTCCTTACGGTTTTATTTAGTTCTATGTATTCAATCCTCTATATGTAATTTTCCTCTTCTTTCATTTCCCTCCTTTTCTTCATCAAGAGCTTAGTTTCTTCTGAGATTTTGCTCTCGTGTTTTCTTTCTGGTGCCTGCTAATTCCTTGGCTGACTCTGTTATTATCTCAGTCAGTATTTTATTTCTGCTGTTCATGTCTTCTACATCGTCTAACTCTTCCAAGGCGCTAAATCTGTTGCTTAGTTCTATCTCGAATGTCTGTGTTTCCCTAGATTTTCCAGATCTAAAACTGGCGGTTTTCTTCTGATAAGCTTCTTTCTCTCTAGTCTAGTATTTAGTTTCAGCTTACATCTCACCATCCTATGATCACTCGAAACTTTGAAACTGTTCAGAACAGACACGTCTTGCAGAATTGCTCTGTTATTCGATGTCCTCACTATATGACTCTTCATCTTCTTGTAATTAAGGGGGACACGGGCTTGATTCCCGTTTGCAACACAAATTGCTCGGAATCCACTTAAAACTGCTGGTACAGAACGTTAAAATCGTCTCCATCCAATGGAAGATAATGGCAAATCATCACCGGTTCACTATGCACAGGGACGTGGAAAAAAAATGTGTTCGGTTCGCCTTACTTATCGTCATATTCATCATCAAGCCTCGGTAGCAGTGTGGACTATAGCGCTGGCTCGTTCATGAGGTTGCTGGTTCGAATCTCGCCTGGGGCATGGATATTCTCTGATTTTAAACTATTGTGTACTTGTATGATTGTGACGATCCGAAGTCCATAATTTCTAAAATGGCCCATATAAAATAAAGTTTATCAAAGTTATTATCATTAAGCATACGATATGTAGACTCAAACTAAATATGCTTTCTATACTGATCATAATCCTGTGTGACAATCGACAATAAATTATTCATTATAAAATTCGAGTTGATTCTTTTCTGTTAGCGCCATTTGTTAAAATCAATTAATATGCAATTCAACGAGCAGGGAATAACAATCCATGAAAACCATGTTAAAAAAAAAAAAAAAATACTGGAACGCCTTGATTGAAACTTTCCGTAACTGGTAAAGAGGCAACATCTCTTTATGTTGATGCACGCTCTCTGAGTTGATACTTTTCAAAAGGTTACGGAAGCAAAAGACCGTGCGTTTAGCAAACATCACTTAGAAGGCATGACGTGTTGACGTGCTTCTATATAATTACCTGATTAATAAAGCCTCTGTGCTCTTCCGACGAGGGAGTGTGAGCTGCAGACTTGTAGTTAACAATTTACTAGGCACGTTTTCCATATAGATCAGCCAAAAAAATTGTCTGAGTTTATCCTGACAGAAAGTTACTACAGCATAACAATAACGTTTTACAAGCGTTCTTCTTCAAAGGAGTGATTTTCTCATTAAATAGAGAATTTCACGTCTTTATCGTTCAGTTTCAACATCTCGCTGACTTTCTAATATAAAATTTATGAGAGCTGTCAACACTCTAAAAACTATAATTGAACCTCTACAGTTATGTAAGCCGATAGATCAAAGAGTGATTATCGGTGTACCCTCTCAAGATTTACACTTTTACAAGGTATCGTAACTGAACTTGTAACATACAACAGAATGTACGTACTAGAATATGATTTATTAATTATCAATTTTATTAAATTACTGGAATGACAGTTCAGAGTATGTTTTGTAGATTATTTTATATTCTTGCCATAGAGGATGGATGGAAATTGGGCTTCTATCTCCGGATAGATACGTGATATCATCACAAAATTAAAGATAAATAGTGGTTCACATGTTTAAGGTTCAAGGGAACTACGTTTTCCCGCCTTTTTTTGGTTCTTAATTGATTATTTAAATTTCGGCTAAACAGAAAATAACTTTCGTGGACCAATGTCCTTTTCGTACTTTAATCATGAGGACAGTTTTAAAGAAATGCTAGTAGTAACTTCCCTAGTGTGTGCAGACACTTTTGGGACTAATACAGTTCTAACACTTCTTTAAAAGTAATTGAAAGGTTCAGAGAGAGAGAGAGAGAGAGAGAGAGAGAGAGAAGAGGCTAACCCACGATTTTAACTTTGTGAGAAAAAAAGGAAAATGGTTGTACATGTTAATACCAACCGTCTTCATACTTAGGCTTATTCCTCACTCCACGGCCAAGCCACACCAACCAGTGGTTCGGGCAAAAGTCGGTAGATGGCAATAGTATACTATTCCGTCAAAAGCAAAATTTTGACCAGGGTGTGGGTTAGCCTAGTCTCTCTCACTGACTGAACCCTTCAATTGTGCTCATGATTGAAGTACGAAAAGGACTCTAGTTATTCTCATACAATTCGAATGCAAAAGGCGGGAAAATCAACTTCCATTGATCCGTAAGAATCAGGTAAGTCACAGACCAACACGTGAACTTTGTTGTCCATCGTTTAAGTTAGATTAATTGTACGCGTTCACAATGTTTCGATGGTTAAAAAGATACTCCTGTAGCTTTTTTTTTTAAAGATTTTTTCGTTGTCTATAGCTGTTGTAAATTGTCTTTGATCATTCTTAAGATTTTTCGAACGCTATCACAGAATTTTAACTCGTTTTATGGTATAATAACGTATCATACTGGAAGTCATTTCACGTTGGAGAGAAAATAGTAATAATAACGACAAATAAGGAATGGATTTTTGGGGGAAATCAACCCTGGCTTTGTTCAAGATATCATCCCAGGATTTGTCTCATGCGATCGAGAGAAAACCTTAGTAAGGATGAGCAGAAGCTTCCAGACAACGCTCCACTAACTGCTCGACAAATATTTAGGTGGTAGATGTATTTAACAAAACTGAAATGCTAAATATAAATTATGGCGCAGCATATTCGTAAGTAGCAATTCAAATTTCCCTTTATAAGCTATTTAGCACCCACACAAGAGGATAACGACGAATAAAGAGAATGCTCTTGTTTAGTACAGAAAATGTAATTATTTATTGATTAACAAGTGATGTAATTCTATAATGGGATAATGTGGCATCTATATAGATTTAGCACGTCACAAGTCAAATGAATGGCATCCCTCCGCGAGTACAACTCACGTTGAAAACACAGTGAAAATAGCAGCCAGGTTCTATAACCTACGTACCATCTCGGCATCCTCGTGGCTTTCAAAGAGAGGGTATGGCAGTTGAGACCAAAGTTTGAGCCGTTTATGTAGCAAATAGTTCCAACTAGACGACGAGCCATAGGAGTTCATTTTCGGCAAACCTTTTTCATCCTCAGATCTTCGCTTTGCCCTCACCAACAGACCTTTGCTTCGCCCTCACATCTTTGTTTCACCATCCCTCACTCCTACCTTAACACCGCATCTTGACTCTCACTTGGTGAGGAAGAGGTCAGTCTTCATTGTGACGACCACCATAACCCACATATCACAAGATATCCTAGGAATATGTCATTTAGATCCTCAATATACGTAGAATGGCCCTAAAAATTTGAGAATTCCTAGCAGAGCTGAAATCGGGTCTCTTTTGGTGACTCGACCTAACCCACACATAGGTGACCAGGCGACCCGGTGACCCGTTTGCCCCGGCCTTGACAGGATTGATTCGATTGACCCGGTGACCCGATCTTGACCCAAATGATCAGACTGACTCTGTGACCCAATGATCGAATTTTAACCCAATTGACCCGGTAACTCAATCTTGACCATCTGGTAGCCTGGTCTAGTAACTATCTTAGCTGAATGAGACGTTGCCACTTTTCTCTGACAATGGATCACGATTTTGCACTATCATTAATATTAGATACGGGAACTTCATTTTTTTGTTTTCGTTTTCACTTCAAATACAAAATTCTTTCACAATAACGTTTCCAAGTGGAATATTTGCACACCTTTGGGGGATATTGTTTTCTTTCCGGGTAGATGAGACAATTTCCATATGTTTTTACTATTGCTAGGAACTTACCGGTGCCGTATTTTTCATACTCTAATAGTAACACCCCTGAAAGAAACACTGTTTAAACGTAAGTGCATGTATAATCAAGAAAGAATTAAACTCTCTGTCTTGCTCTCCGGGTCACGAGGTAAGGCCGGGTTCCAACATAGACCCGGTGACCCGGACCAAAACTTTACCCGATTGATTCGGTAACCCGTTTCAGCTCTGATTCCTAGCATGTTTATGTGATATTTAAAGATATTCTAATATTCATGTTCCGGAATATCCCGAAAGAACAATCATGCACCATGTTGGTAGAATATCCCTGGAATATAACAAGGAAGATCCTCAGCTCACCAAAAATATCCGTAGGTATTCTATGGTTATTCCCGTATTCTCGCGGGAATATTCGTAGCATATCCTTTTAATACACTGATGCTGTATAGGCATAAGGCTGTACATCAACAGAGCGGAGTTATGAGGGTGGAACAAATGAAAAGGGAACAGTGGGTGTATTGAGTTATTTTGATGCATGTGTATGGCGAAAACCCTGTGAAGATGTAGAGCGAAAGGCAATTAATTTTATGGGCAGTAACAGCACTATGGCTTACGTCCCGAGAAGGTAGAGCGGGAGGTAAGGAAGGAAACACCTAGTGCAAAATGGACTCCCCTTGATAGTCACACGTGAGCACTTGACATGCGTTGGCGGTCGTTCAAAAAGACGAGCAGGCAGGCAGTTTTCCACATGCGGATACGCACGGCAGGTGTTACATGGAACACGTTGGCAGCGTTTGGACGGACAGTGTTGGAACATCCACCGTATAGCCCTGATCTATTACCATGCAACTTTGACATCTTTGCTCCGTTGAAAAGGGTATTGAAGAGTCAGCGTTTCTACACGGACAATGAAGTCATGGACACAGTTCACAACTGGTTCCGTTCTCTGCCAAAAAGGACTTCTACGAACAGGTATTTACCACTTGGTGAAACAGTGGGATAAGTGCTTGTGTAACTTTAACGATTACGTTTGAAATAAACCTTATTGCTTTCATTCTGTGCCCCCTGGTCTGTTTTCATTTGATCAACCCTTATACAAAGAGATCTGATTAATATTTCATGAGCTGACAGAACATCACAATATTTATTTATGGAGAGTTAACCAACTTATGATCAACTTTTGTTGTACCCTGTTGTTTCACTCTGCACTGTAATAAATAAGAGACAACTCTACAGGGTAGAATGACCCTGAAATTCCCCTACACAATGTTCTGTGTGTAAGTGTATCTATATATGTTGCACATTTCATTATCCTTAGCTATCTTGCTTAATTTTAGTTACCAGTCCGGCAAACAAGAGCACGATGGTTGTAAGGTACACAGAACTTATTGACTTAAGATCCTCGTTTGTTTGTATTTCAACGCAAACAAAACATTGACGATTAAGAATTGCGGAAGTAAGATGATGATAAATAATGGAACAGCCAGAGGGAATTGAAAGAAAGAAAGAGAGTGAGATAATGAAACAAGAACATTCCTGAAAGATATATTTTTTAGTTCCAAAAGTTTTATTGTAATCTCAAGGGAACTAGAAAGAAGTATTTTGGTTGTCTTCTCTTTGGAATCATTTCTCTCTTCCCTACTAGCTTGTTTTCTAAGAGAAAATTTGGTACAATTCGACTGTGAGATCAATATTTTCTTCACCTCATCATCTCCCCCTTGCGT
>JAGDQP010004625.1:56257-83726 GCA_022664845.1 Lepisma saccharinum | reverse complement strand
TTTTTCAAATTACTGCCACGACCTTTTTTGAGTTGGGTATTATTCCTCAGTTTGATCTTATTTTGTTTATTTTCTACCCATTCTTTGTGCCACTTTCCTCTCGATGTACTTTTCCTTTTACGTTTTTTCGAATTATGGTGTTTTGTTTTCCGTGATTCATTTCCAGTTAAAGAAGTTGTATTAGATATTACCTTTGCTATATTTACACTCATAACTTGTTCATCTTGTTCACCTTTGTTAGAACTTTCACCTGTTTGGATAATAGTTGTCAGTGTACTGGTATCTTGAATATTAACAGAACCTGTTTGTAATTGTTTCCACTTAGATTTACGTCTACTTCCTCTGCTACCTCTAGTATGCGTTCTTCCTCGTTTTTGTGTTTGGTCATTTGATTCATTAGATATTTGCTTTGCACATACAATTGTTGACGTGATAACATGTTCCTTAATAACTGTTGTAGCCTCTGTAACTTCTGAATTAGATATATTTTGAGTGGTGGTTACTGTCATTGTGTTTGAATTTTCTTGTAATACCACTACCTCATTTTTCTGGTGTGCCTGTTTGATTTCTTTTTGTTCATAGTTTGCTGTATGTATTACAGTTTGATTGTGTCCATATATATCAGGTTTTTGTTCATTTGTCTCTATATTTGTTGTGAATAGGATCGTACATGATTTCTTTAAAATTTCATTTAACCATTGACATCTATTATTGAAGTTTTCTTCAAACTGCTTCTGTTTTTTTTCCTTTTCTTCGATTAGTTTTTGTTGCTGTCGATCGTAATCTTCTTGCCTTTTCATCAATTGCTGAAGCATCAACAATATTTGTTCATTTGTTGACTTATTGCTTTGGTTATCATCATTCCCTTGAATGATATTTTGTAAATATTCCAAAGATGTTCTCTCGTTGTCAAACTTAGAGTTCCTAGTATTGTTTCTTCCTTGAGTGACGTCATCATCACTTCCGGATTTCAAATTTTCGGCATCACAGTCTACTTCACTATTTTTTAACATCTTCGAGCCTCTACGTTGGGTTACCATTCTGTAACGGGTCCCTCTCGTTCCTGATACGGTTCTACCAATATTAATGTTGTCGCTGCGTGGTTCAATTTGTAAAGAAGGCCTCTAACATATTTGTAACATCTCAGGGCGTTGATGGATTCGAACTCGAATCTTTTTTAAATAAATAGTGCTTATGGTAGTCAGTCTTAGTGCCCCAAGTCTACCTATAGTGGGGCTACACCGACCCAAACCAAGACTATAGAGCAAATCAATATTCAATGCTTCGGAGCTTTTCAGCTGCCAGAAGATTGCATATTAATTCTTCAAAGCTTACACTGATTAAAACATTATTTATTAAAGATAATTGTCTTTACACAAGGTCTCTTTCTCTCTGAGTACAAGAAAACCAACATGGCTTCTTACATACATGCACAATACATTTAATAGTGACAATATTGTTTCTATAAGCAATTATACATTTGTATCAACAAGTAACTATATAACGTGATAAAAGTTAATTAGCTATACTTTTGTGCTGATAATGAACTATATAAGTTTAAGTAATCGTTTATCAATCCATTAGTACACACCTGAAACTCCAGCTCTCAAAGTAGTGACATCTAACGGTGAAATCCTGAATTACCAAATATTCAATATACATTATAAATCACAACGCGAAATAACTTTTAGTTATTAAAACAATAAATAACTTTGAAATTAATTAAATTTAACTTAAATATCATTCTTAAATCCATAAACGATTGATTCTAATGTGAATGAACATAATTGGTATCAATACTATATACCAATTGGTAGTGCCATAACAAGCTAATTAAACAGGAAATGTAATGCAATAGTGATATGCGCAATAACTCAATACAAATAAACTTTGAATTATTAATCTACATCAAAAGTGAGCACCACTATAAAAAAATAAAACCTAGAAGCATTCCCTTCCCAACACATTCTTTCTCAAAGAATAGTGACAGATGGTTTACGAGGATATTAAATACTGATTGTTCCTTATAAAATGTAAGTATTTGAAAATCTGATTTATATGGCAAATAAAATAAGTACATGGTGTATCTAAGCATTATGTTTATCTACTCTGTTACCGAAAGAAGAATATACAAACAGTAAATATTCATATATCCAATTTTTTTGACACTTACTTTGTAGCAGTAGAGATTCGTGAATTTTACAAAGTGTAGGATCTCCAAATAAGCACACGTTCATCAAGACCCTCTCCTCTATGAGTAAACCGTTACGAACAATGAAACAATATTTGTCCATCCTATTAACCAAGGTTCATTGATTACGATCGATTTTGTAAGAAAATTGTTTCTCGGTACACATATAAGGACTTTTTTCTCAATTTTAGGAGAACATTTTTAACTGTGCAGATATAAACCTGCATTTTACAAATTGTCGAGATTGTTGAGGGTTAACATAATTATAGCAAATTTCTCTTATATCAACCATTGCAACAATACCAACTATAGGAGCCATAGCAACATACTGGGACATAATAAACAAGTCCGCAAGGAACATGAATGTATTACTGTGACAGAGAGTGTTGCCAAGGTAAATGTTTGACGATAGTTTCTTTTGGTACGTTCTGGTAATTTTGATAATACAGAGAAAATGTATTGGGCAGAAGACTATATGCATAAATATGCATAACAAGCTGTGCTTATTACAAGATAGCATTTGTCTTACCACTCAAAGAATTCTCAAATATACAAGATGGGTCATTCCATATTAAATCAACCAATGGTCTGGAATTTGAAGTCTCGGAAATCCAAAATGTTTTGTACATAAGTAATACTATTGCCAAGGATAACAAATACAAAATTTCTTGTTATTAGGCTTTTGAGTTATACATCGTTAAAAAATAAAAAAAATCAACCGATTTTTGACACGTTTTGAAACCTTTCAAAGCCCGAAACCCAAAATACTATTTGTCATACAGAACACAAAATTGCACCATTCTATTTATGGCCTTTATGTATCTCAGACTCAGACTGGGATAGAGGGGGAGGATTCGGGAACATATGCCCGGGACCTATGTTGAAGGTGCCATCTCGGCATTTGCCTGGTGTGACTGAGGAAAAGCTCTGGAAATACCTAAGTCAAGATGGTGGGCCGCTGTGATTGAACCCACGACCTCGTGAATGCTATGCCATTGCTCTACCACTGAGCTACCGGCTCGGTTTGTTCTACAATAGAACTGAACTGAAGATACTGTTTGTCACATTTTAACCAATTAAATTTACTGTGCTAAAAGCCATTATACGTACTGCCGTTTAAGCTAATTATAGATGTTTTGCATAAGTGGCTGTGTAGTTCTGTTATAATTTCTTTTCAACATGATTCTATTGAAAGATCATCATGAAATTTGGCCCATACATTCTAATCAGAAGCACATGTACATATATTAAAAAAAGAAATCAATTTTGAGATTTTCAAAAACAAATTTTGTTTTATTTTTGAAAAATATAAAAATTGGTCTAATAAAGTCAAATAATATATAAAATTACCACTCTTAAAATTCTGAAACGAATGGTGAAAGTTTGAGCTGTGTAGAACAAATAGTTTTTGAGTTACGGACTTTTAGAGGTTTCAAAATGCGTAAAAAATCAGTCGATTATTTTTTAAACAATTTATAAGTAAGAAATCAAAAGTGACAAAAATATGAAATTTTGTATTTTTGATCATATTGATGCATGGAATACAATTACCAAATATCACACATCTTGTAAAACCTAAGGTCTAAGATAACTTTTACAATCTTTTCTTTAGTTCAAAATGATTCGTGTGTCCTCAAATCTTGCAACATTAATTTAACTCATTTCCCAACATCATAAAATGACGAAATTGCAAAGTGACGTGAGTCAGGTGACAATACAGTATTCCGTTGTTACTTTCATATATTTCTATATTTAAAAAGTACATTTTATTATTTTTAATATTGTCCATAAATATCACCCTGTAACGCTGTGGCGTTTCATTAGATATAGAACACCTTAGGGTTTGGGTTAAAAAAATAATATATTTTTAAAGATATACTTTTCAAAAATAATTTGTACTAAAAAGTAAAGAATAATTTTGTTTATGCATGACTTAAAAGAAAAGCATTAGGCGCCCTCTAATAGACAGTTACTTTATAAATTCTTCAATTAGCACGCCGCTCCGCATGCCTTTCTGTTAAACGATGCATATACAAATCTTTTTTTTTGTAAAAATTGTTTAACAAAAGTTTGTCTTTAAACAGAATTTTTTATTAATTTTGTATTGGTTGATTCGGTACACTAAAAAACTGTACCTTTGACAATTTTTTAGAGACATCGGCGAACCCAGAGTTGGGTTAAGAGAGGTGGTTCTTTGCCTTCTATTTCTTGAGAGAGAACATATTAATAATAAAAAAATGAATTCCTGTGCCCGTCACTGATTCTATAAGATTGTGGGTACATTATATCGCATAATTTTTAGGGGTAGTAACGAGCACAGGGATTCATATTTTACCACCAGTATATGGAATGACCCGAATATGTTATGTGCAAATATTGCTTCATGATAAAAACTTCGGTAAACTTTATCTTATATGGGCCAGTATTGCCTCATGAGTTATGTTCCTATGTTGAAATGCGGTCGCAATCATTTGGTCGACAATCATTTTGTCGACACCACTTTATCTGCAGGTAAGTTTTATCGATATATCACTTTGTCGACAGGTGCGTTTCGTCGCCAGCTCGTTTTGTCGACTGCTCACTTTGTCGACAGGTACGTTTCGTTGAGAGCTCACTTTGTCGACATACATTCGTCGAAATTTTTGTTTTTTGGAATAGTGCGTTTTGTCGACAGACACGTTTCGTCCAGTAATCATTTTGCCAACATAAGTTCATCACAGTGTAGTCAGATTCCTGTCGCAATATTTCAGTTAAAATACTGAAAATTTTCCCGAATGTTTTAAAAATAATTCCCGCCTGCTAAGCAGACTTTCAAAATTACTGAAAATTAGAACAAAAAGTTGCAAAAAGATTGAATAAAATTCTTCGATTTTTAATTTTTATCCTTCTTGTGGCTCAATTTTTTCCGTTTTCCGGGAAATTTCCCTCCACCTCACAAAACTGGTTCATCAACAGCTCAGATTATAGACTGTTCATTTTGTCTACGGATAACTTACTGGTTGTAAAGGAAAATTACATTTATTTTCGTGTAGCAATTTAATCACCAAAGTAACTGTATTTGTAAATTTTCTGTTGTGTATATGTTTCACTCCTATTCTAAATTTCCTATTTTACAGTGATGGATGGAAAACCGTGAATGTTAATTTGTAGCAATTTTGTGTTTTATAGTTCATTCTATTGGGGAAAATTGGAACTATAAAACTTTCAAAGAACGAAGGGTTAAAGCTCATAAATGACCACAGGAGACAAATATTATGCGTCTTTGGTCAGTCGGTTAAACAGTAAGCGATTAAAATATTCGAATTTTATTTTCTCAATGAATCTTCTTTATAAAATTCCTTATCTCCCGTTATCCTTCAAGTATTGTCCAGACTGCACACGTTTAATTATGGCCAGTAGATGGAATGTCATTGTTTAATAGCAAATCAAGTCATCGCTTCTATTTGTTATTATTTCGACAAGTTTTATCTCAGTTTTTTAGAAAATATTTTGCTGTAGTCTCTTGGGCATATTAAAGTTTACGCTATGAAGCCTTGTTTCTCTTTCAAGTGTGTACATTTAAAAACTTTCTGAATTGTAATAAAGGAGCCTTGTCTTGTAAACCAATTGTGTGGAGTAAATTATATCAAATAATTATATTAGTTTCTTATGGAGTCCCATGAGCAAAACAAATTTAGGAACAATGGTGTATGCGTACGTATCTTGAATTTTATGTTGAAGCACAGTAAAGAACTGGTCTCAGTGTGTACAATTTATACAATTTCCAGAGAGGGAGAATTTTTCTCAGAACGTATAATATCGTATTTTTTATTTGTTCATATTCAAGACGTGTTATATTTCGGAGAGCAGAGTTAGGGAAGATTTTGCAGAGAGAGAAGGAAATTCCAACCATCTCCCGCTACAAATCGAACATTTATTTAGTCATTCATGCTCAACAGAAGATTGATAAAGAGGATACTTATACAATTGCAACCAGTATTTGTTTACCATCTTCAAAATATCAGCAAAAGAATCCACCCTAGAAAACCATCCTTAAGATATAAAATAGTGACCAACAAGTAGAAAATCCATAACATGTTTCGACTCACCAAAGAACTTAAATTATTTTATTCAAGAAACAACATAGACTTATTTCTGGGTAATAATGTCTATTTCTTTTCTGGATTCAAAGAACTTTATTATTACCTAATTTCTTTATTCAGTTAGTACTAGACTGTGTGACCACTTTAGGGTATTGCTTTCTTTCCTATTTTGCATAATCCATGTCTCTAGGTTCTTTGAGATAGTGGCTAGGTATAAACGATTCAAATAACTGTGTAAAATTCTACATGTGAGACAATTTTCACAGACGACATTCCTTTTAAAACTTGAAAATTAATTAAAATCCCGAAATTTGATTAACTTCATTATTAATTTTTATTTCGTTAATATTGATTGCGTTTGCGTCTACGTCAAATTCTGTGACTTTACATGATAAGTGAGAACAAATCTCAAATCATGAAAATTAGTCTGAAGAATACGAAATTTCCAAACTTAAATAACTTTCTAAATTGCTATTAATGTGTCTTCAAAATTAAAATGGCTTCGAAATTTACAGTGGATTCTAGAGCCGTATTAACCGAATAATATTTTCATTAATAAGCGTGATTTTTTGTAAGGGAAAGTGCTGGAGACTTAGAAAATTTGATTAATTCCTTACCATTAGTATTCCTCCGAAAGTAGCAGTTCCTTGAAGGTAAGCTAAGCCTTCTCTATTCATCCCGATTTTGCGTTATCCTTTTTATCTCAATATATGATTTATCTTCCTTGATATTGTCAAGGAGTTAGATTCATCTTCTTCTACCGCTCTTTTTCTCAACCATACCTTCAATTGCATTCCTCAGTATACATTCTCTGCACAGTTAATGTCCTCCTTCTTTTCTTGTATGTCTCCAGGATTGTTCGCCCTTACATACTCTCTTCAACACTTTATTTCTTATTTTGTGTATTCAGCTGACTTCTCCATTCCACTGTTATCCAGGTTCACATTTGATGTGCTTCGAATTTTTCTTTCTTCATTCTTTCACAGACTTCACGTTTCTGCTCCGTATAGCAACACTTCATACAAAACATTTAATTAATCTCTTCCTCAACTCTTTGTTGATCGATCCGCAAAGAGTGAACGCATGTCTCGCCATCGCTATTCTCTCCTTTCTCTCTTTTTCACATTTCACATCCTTACTTACAATACTCCCCAAATACGTGAAGCTGTCGTAGTTTAAAAAAAAAAACGTGATCTTGTTTATATCCTGTATTTATTCTATTACGCATTTTATTTCTTCGTCTTCATTTATAATCGAGAATGTTCTCACTTATCTGCGAACGGATTCGAACTTGCAATATTGTGATTTGTTGTCTATCGTCTTTTCCATTTCACCGTCGATTTATTCACGAAGAATAATGCGTCAATTATGCAGTTCATTAACTCAGACATGGAATATGGTGACATTGACAGTCTTTTTGTTACAGAACGACTTTGTGACGCTTCAGGCAACTCTAACGGAGTCAGACCGTGTAATTCGGAAACGCCAACCAATAATATCCAGTTTTACAATCGACTGCTAAGCTTCTAGCCAGCGCTAAATTGAAGTCGTCATATTCTGCGCTCTATTAGAACGCAAAATTTGACTTGCCTCAACTTAGCGCTGGCTAGAAGCTTAGCGGTCCATTGTAAAACTGGGGTAAGTGACGCTAACTTGGACACCACCCCGGCTGGATGACGTCACCGTAATAGTATCCGACCCAGCATTTACCTGAGTTACAATTTTTGCCACAAGCGAGGGCGGAATAAAATAAAATATAATCAGACTTCAATAAATAAAATAAAATATAGATCCACTCAGCAGAAGCTCAGACGAATGACCGAGAGAGCAAAGGCAGGTCGAACCAGACACTACCCCACTTCGGACTTACATTCACTAAAATCAAACAGGACTGGGAAAAAGAACAAAAGGTCAATTGAAGTTGGCAGTGTCAGCAAAGAAAACTGTGAAAAGGGAATGTGCGAAGGTAGCGGAATACTCAGACTTATGAGCACATGCAAATAGAACATGCGGAGATAGCAAAATCATCTCGAAAGCTGCACCTGCCTTATCACGGTGGAAAAGCATGTAAAAACCCAATATAAGCATGTCTAAAAAAAAAAAAACTTCAGAAATATAAGCTTACATCACATTCTGCATTCTCCAAGGCCGAGCAGAATTATTCTCATAGGCAATGCAGAAAAACAACAATAAAGCATGCGAAGAAAAACATTTCATGGCAGCGCAGAAAAGCGAGGAACAAACTGAACCTCAGTGATCAAGTACTGTTCAGGACACCTTCAGTTTCAGTGGCCAGCAAAATCTCGTCCCACATTGTAGAATATATGTAATGATTCATGATCATGGGAATGGTACACTCCAAAATCAATTCAAAAGCAGAAAACCCACTAAAGGATGGATGGATGGATTGGAATCAGATGATACTCGACGCGCAGCCACTTCTAAGGGACGTAAGTTCTGAGTGACTTGATGTTTAGGTCAGGAAAGAGGTGCACAACAGAAGGAAATGAACGGTTTAAATATATTTCGAGTAAACGCAGTAACATAACTGTGAATACGTGTAAATTGTCTTTAATTTTTGAATTTAAATTTAATTTTAAAACCCTTAGGTAGCTTTGGCTCAAGCCGGATGGATGATGATGAGAGAATTGGTGAAATGAAGAAAGTGTGAGGAAACGGGAGCACCCGGACAAAACCTACGCACACGGTGTTGGCCACGTGGCACGAGCGGGATTGAACTAAGGACCCCACGCACAAGAGGTGATGGCTCTAGATTGTCCTTAATGATCAAATAGAGCAATCAAAGTGGTGTCCGGCTTGTAATATTAGGTTTTAAATATATGATTAGGTCTTGAGAGCAAATACTCTAATAGACAGAAATGTATATTATTCTGTCTTGCCCCTCCAAGATTTTTTGAAATGACGCCCCCGGCACAAATCCCGGCCAGGACGCTGGATACTTTTCTTTACTGCTTCCATGGCTGACGCTGTAAGGTGCACTCAGTCTTCTATAAAATTGAATATCACGGTATCCCTAAATTTCCTTGTGAGATAAAGGCACCTTGTCAGATAAAGGCAGTCGAGCGTGGCACTGATCACCCCACATGACTTCGTGCCATATGTCGAGAATATGTTGATCGCTGCCTCCATATTTCCCAAGTGCCGTTCATGAAACCTGTGCATCGCACAGAGGATGGCTTCAAAACTATAAAGCTCTAATCCTGAATGTTTTACTGATACAAGTGCTAGAGTTTTAAATTCGTACCAGTTTCTTTTCAGTAGATTTAAATCAACTAATGACTTCTGCCTGTCTTGAGTCTATAATCTATTAAGTTCTTAACATCCAGAAATCTCCCTGTCCCAATTGGTAATCGCATCAACTACCTTGTAAACTCTGTTTTAGTTCTTGCTCACTAGAAGGACAGTAGCGATATCCTTGCTCTGCGTTAGGGAGGACAAGGCTCTCGACCTACCACTTCATCATCAAACTCCTTTCCTGGGAAATTCTTGTTCACAAAATCTAGTGGAGAGAACAAATAAGATTTTGTGTATCGCAAAACATGGTTCAGATTCATATTTTTTTAAAAAATAGCCCTTGTGTTAAGATTGGGAGGACAAGACTACTAACATCGCCTTATAATCCTCACTCTCCAGAACGAGTAGGGAGGATAAGACTGCATATTCCTGAAAATATACTTGTTCACTAAGAGGAGTAGGGTGAACAATTTAGTCTTGCCTCTAAATAAGATTCACACTACTGGAAAGGATTTCCTTCGACACCTTGACGAACAGGGGAAGCACTTACTAACAAGTACATATTCCTCAAAATTCTGCAGGAAATCCTTACTCACTACATGAAGGGGCAAAGATATATATATTGAGACATTCTATTGAAACCAGAAGGGCAGTTTTTAAATAGATATTTCCTCTGTTATACACCACGAACGCCGGGATAGTATCTGAACTAATAGTAGTCACTGCCCGTGGAAAGATCATCAGGCAGGAAGCTCACCCCTCATACGTAACAAACTTAGTCCAAAGGATGTTGTTCAATCCTTAAACAAAATGTTTTAATGAACAAAAATAAAGTGATGAAAATAAGAAATTTCATATTGTTATTGATTTCTAGGTATTATAATAATCGACCAACGTACAAATATGTGACAGTTTGAAGCATAACGTTAACCATAATTATGCTAATCAGATCGAAATAAATAATTTTAAAAATATTTTAAATTGCCGTAGGTTTATTTTCATTATTTTTTGAATCATTAGGTTTAAATATCATGAACAGCAAAACACATTGACCAGTAATTCCGGCAGCCCCCTGTGGGGATGTCAGCCCCAAAATTCTCGACAACACCCTAAACTTTAATACTTTTGCGGTGAAAAATCAATAGACACCGTGCAAAATTCCACTTACACCCTCCCAATTTTGACTTTATACCCACCCTCAAACTGAAATTCCTGTCGAAAATCCTGATACTGACGATCTGGGATTTACTAAATAATGACAATACTGATGTTATAATAACACTGTTACTGTACTATTACAAAAATGACTATTCTGTACTGCAAATCAGAAGCCCGTAACTACGAGATCATGAGAAAAATTACGCGGAGTAAAAACTTCACTAGCATAATAAACGAGTGCATAGAATAAAATTAACCCACATCTCATTTCTATTACAAAAATTAAAGGAATGTTTAGCATCATTTTAAAAAAAAATCCATGTCAGGACACATCCTCCTCGTGCGCTATTGCGGGCGCCCAAGATCAAGGAAATTCTTTAATATTTTCTTGTAATTATCATGCTCTGGATTTCTGAATTCAAAGTAGCTAAAGAGAGAGATGGAGATAAAGATAAATTTTGTTCAATTAAATTTTCTATCACCTCTTTTCACAACTGGATACTCCAGGGACACAAGAAAAATAATGCAAAAACTAGGCTAGAGAAGAAGATCCATTATAGCAGTTTGTAAGATACGTTGCAGCAAAGCCAAACAACTGTAGCACATTGTGTAAATTCCTTTACGCATAAATTGAAACATACCGCTTAATTGTCTTATGGGTGAAACTAGACTGTATTGTTACTTGATTGAAAATAGTGCCCATAAAATTATCATCAGCGAAGTAAGACTATAGATTAAATAAACTGTCGACGAACTGTACTTATCAATGTAGTGAGCTGTCGATAAAACGTATTTATCGGCAAAGTGGCTTGTCGACGAAATGAGCTGTCGACAAAGTGGCTTGTCGACGAAACGTTCCTGTCGACAAAGTGGCTTGTTGACGAAACGTACCTGTCGACGAAGTCAGCTGTCGACAAAGAGGCTTGTCGACGAAACTCTCCTGTCGACGAAACTCTCCTGTCGACGAAGTGAGTTGTCGACAAGGAGGCTTGTCGACGAAGTGTACCCGTCGACAAAATGGCTTGTCGACGAAACGTACCTGTCGACAAAATGGCTTGTCGACGAAGTGGTATCGACAAAGTATCTGTCGACAAAATGATTGTCGACGAAACGAACCTAACCCATTCAAATGAATATAAAACAGAAGCGTAGAATAAAGGAAAATGACATGAGATACGAAAACTACGTCAACATTTTTGCCAGGCCTACATAACATCTGACTTTGCAGTCCAGGAACGAGATTTTGCGAATGAAAGATAAACAAAAATGTTGGATATTTTTATTACGCGAATCGATGAAGAAACCAAGCCCTTTTTAACAATAGAGATGTTGTTTAAAACTGATCATGACTGAATTTTTCAGAAAAAGGTGCGGCATACTTTAATCTATCGTATTGAAGAGAATTATCACTCTTCAGAATATAAATGAACTTGATCGGTTTTAGCACCAAAGTCTACAGTTTCTGCAGTTTTTATTAGTTAGTTTTATAGCCTTAGTTACTCTATTATGCTTTACTATCTTATCTCCATGCTTAATTTCTCTTGCAGGTAACCCACCGTCGCTAAACACCGATGACTTTCAAACGTTTCTTACCATTCTTCATCTTTATTCCTTTCGTACTGATGCAAAAGGGAGTGGAATTGCCTCAGGACTTCAAACACCAAGTAATTATTAAGCATGTAGCACAATGTGTTTCAGAGGTTTTCAGAAAATATATGAATATGGGAACATTGATATTATTAGCGGATGAAAACATGCAAATACATCACTTACTTCCCAAGGAGTATCAGAACGCACTTGTTACGTTACAAGCTAATTTTTCGGTTTCCTCTTTTCTTGACAACAGCAGAATATCTCCAGAGTGGTATTACAGCAAAGACAGTGTTGGTTATGTTATCACATTGAATACGCCAAGTGATTTTCAAAACATTATGACTAGCATATGGAATCTTCAAATTTGGAATGCTCGTTCTAAAGTCATGGTGATTCTCTCAACTTTAAATTACAGCTCAGAAGATATACGGGAAATATTCAGACTTTCATGCCAAAATGATATCCTAAATATAATTTTGGTTGCTTACAAGAAGGGTAACTGTCTCAATGAGGTAAATGCTCATTGCTCTGAAGAATGCAAATCGTTTATAATTTATACGTACTTCCCATTCCGAGAGAATGGCAGATGTGCTGTTGAAGATATACTTATCGACGTGTGTAAGGATAATAATTTCACGTATGGGGTGAATTTATTTCCATTGAAAGCTAGGAATGCATATAGGCACCCCGTACATATAACAATTCTTCATAGAGGACCACAGAATATTGTTGAAGCTAAACCGGATGGTTCTTACAGTTTCCGAGGTAGGAATGCTAAATTAATCGAAGTGTTATCGGAGAAACTGAACTTTTCAGTTAAGCTAAAAATAATGTCCTCTGTTAACGAAGTGGGAATGAAATATCCTAATGGTACTTACACTGGAATTCAAAAGGATATAATTTCTGGATTGTATGATTGTTATTTAGGATCTTTTGCTTTACTTCCAAGTTTATATGAAGACTTAGATGTAATATTTTCAAGAAGCTTCATTACTGGTGTATGGGTTGTTCCAGTACCAGACATCTATCCTCAATGGTTGAACATATTCTTCCCATTCCATCCATATTCCTGGTTGTCAGTCTTGTTATCTTACTGTTTGACTCCCTTTTCTATATTCTGGATACAGAAAGTAGCTTCTCGAAACAAGCCGAAGGCAATATTTTCTTTTCTTGAAATTTTTTCAATTATGTTAGGAAATTTTGCAAGAGGACCTGAACCTGTTTTCGTAGTAAGATCAATGTTTTTGCTGTGGGTTTTAACTTCATTTGTACTTAACAACTGCTACCAGGCTGCGTTGTTTGGATATATGTCAAACCCGAAGATGTATCCTCCCATCAACACTATGAAGGAAATGGTTGATTCTGGAATATCCATTGGAGGCTGGAAGTTTCATCGATGGGTCTTTGGGAATCAAGCAGATTCTGTTACAAAATCAATACACGATAATTGGGTGCCGGTCAACTCTATCATGGAAGGCTATAAGAAACTAGTAGAAACGAGAAATTATGCACTCCTTTCAACGAAAGCAGAAACTGAATATCTTATGTACAATCAGTCGTACACTGATTTAAGTGGAAGTCCAATTATGCGCATTGTTCCCGAAACCATCTTCTCAATTTCAGCCTTCTATTTAACGAGGCGTGGGTTTCCTTTCTTCGATGAATTCGATCAGGTAATAAAAAGTTGTGATTCTTGTGGTCTATTTCTGAAGTGGCACACAGATGTTATATATTCTGCTGCAAAAACTGAAGCAAAAAGACGAAAGCTTGAAACGATTAAAGCTCTTGGTCTATCAGCATTCATGGGTGCATTTTCCCTGCTTGGTCTTGGTGCACTTCTAAGTGTAAGTTTGTTTGTATATGAAATTGTGGTAGAAGTACGCGCAATTTCAAAGAAAAATTAAAAGAATCAAACAGTTAGCTTATAACCAAAAACTGACGTGAATTTATTTAATTAAAGTATCCAAAGTAGTTATGGAGAATATATAAATAGTAGATGATTTGAATTGTTAGTGATGTATCATACTTTAATGTTCCTTCATACTTTTTGAGTATTATAAATATGGAAAAGATGGTTTGAAAACTGGCACTACTTACGAAAATTTCAAATACGCTATAAAATTGGAAAGGTCGTATAGTTTGTAGAACAATTAAGATTGCAGATAATGAATGGGTTAATAATAAAAATTAGTTTTGATATTTAAAAAGGACAAAAGTCTTGTAAATATTTAAAAAGAAATATTTTTATACCCTTTCATATTAAAAGTGCAGAGTGAAACATTCAATGCATCTGTGACACTCGATGCATTTGTGTTCTTCATTTTAGATGTCTTGTGAATGCCTTGTCGTACTTAGTTTTCCGTTGAAAAACGCAGAGACAACTTTATTTTATCTTACCAATATCTTTTGGTTGCGGACCAAGTACTCTTCTGTTAAGCTCCCGATTTTCGCTCTTCCCAGCGATTAAGTATTCTGTGCGTTTTAAATTAAATTTCTTACAATAGACAGAAATTTTGTAAAATGGAAATTAGCATTTAACTACTTTCTTCTTCATCATTTGCACAAAACGTCTTCAATCTCCACATGTCGTGGAATATCTCAAAGTTCAATAGCAGCTTCTATTACATGGTTGACATGTGACTTGAAGAATTCTTTACAAGCACATATGTTTGTCAAAGTGCTGATTGCTTAGAGATAGGACAACCGTTCATAAACTATGAGATAAGGTTTCGTTTCCCAGTAAATGCAGCGACCTATTAGAGCATTTATCAACATACACAGGCTCTTTATGCAAGGAAAATTAACATATTCCTTACAACTGGTATTATGTAACAGCATCAGAGAAAATATTTAAGTCAGCGTCAGATATGTTTACTTTTAATGTTAGATATATTTAGATTCTTATTAGAATTTGATTAATAATATAAAAAACTCTTGACAATAAGCTTTGACATATAGTTAGCTCATTGGAAACACAGATATCACTCTCAGTAGTATACATTATCCATAAATGAAAGACTGAAAAATATTTCCAGAAATTCTGTTTATTAAATAAGGCAAATCGAACAAAATATCTTTAGAGAAATGTTTACTGATTAGTGTTATACACGTCTTTTGACTTCATAGTTCATGTAAAGTATATGACTAGCTATTATGGTGTTTATATTATTATTATTATTACTATGAATTTACTGTAAAAGTAATTTGCAATCTCTCTTATAATCAGATCGTTAGCACAAGTGATAAATAAAATGAAAAATGTTGATCTGGGAAATACCTTCTTCAATGACAGAGTCTGAATGGTGTTATTAGCGTTTAGAAAAGATGGTTTTATAAGGGGATACTATCGAGAATTGCGCGCGGAAAGCAGAAAAAATAGGCCTATTCGAAAGAGATCCTTACGCTATACAACATACATAAATATTAACTGCTGAGTTCCAAAGTAACGGAGAAATTGAAGAGGTAATTTGGATAAGGGCGTGTCTAAATATTGCGGAAAATGAGATGGATATGTCTCCTTTCAGCCTAGACGTGTCAGTAGGTTGCCAGCTGTTGGGATGTGCATTAGGGTGGATCAAAATAACATTTTTGTTTTCAAAAATTGATATTCTCTATGCGCGAAAAGTTGTGATTTGGCACCATAACGACAAGCATAAAATATGGAAGCTCTACGTCAACTGACTCAGGCTGCGCATTTGGCCCGAAGTCCGCAAAACTGGTGTTTTCGACTTAACCTAAGGACAACAATTTTTCTGTGGCTGTTACCTGGACGTACCGAAGACATACTAAAGCATAAATTAACACAAATATTATATCTGTGCGGCCAACTTGGATACTCTATTCATACACTGTTCAAAGCAAAACATCGGCCTATTTTGCTCGAAAAAGTGCCATTTTACGATAATGGACGATAATAAGCATCCAAAGCGTACTTAACCTACGGCTTTGTTGTACTTGCGATATTAATAAACGGCTATGTGGAAAAACATCCTCCCACCATACCCTCAAATGAACGAAATTTGCTGAAATAAAGGATATTCTGAAAAGTGTTGGCACTTCTAATGAGGAAATATGCGCAGACGTCACGAATTTTAACATTTGGAATTAATACAATATTCTTGGTTTTGCAATATCATATAAATTATGTATGCTTGTAATGTATGTGTGTAACATATTATATGAGAAATACAGAAAGATTACACATCACTTTCGCCATACGCTCTTGTTTTCTATAGCGGGTCATATTAAGAACACCATGTTTACTTGCAACATTTTAGTTTTCGATGTATTACATTTTTATACCTCATTTCTAGGAAACAGATTCATATTTTTCATTTGTCCAAAGTCTCCCAACTTGATGGTTCAGTCGATTCGCACGAAGAAATAGATTTTCTTACTGAAAAAATCAACAAAGTTGAGGTGGACCATATTCGGCCTCCTTACCTTATTTACCAAAACATCTACAGGAAAGGAGTTACAGACGTACGACAAAAGGTACGATAAAACGTATAGTGTGGATGCTATCATCGCACACCTTTTGTCTGAACGATTTGAGGTACGTCTTGTCTGATAGCCAGGACCGGACTTTACTTCTCACTGATCGATAATGTAAATCTAGAGAGTACTTCCATTAAAATTGAAACCCAAATTGGAGGAGGGGGTGAAACAACGTAAAACATGGAACCTAAGTCTACAATTTATAAAGATGTTTAAACTAAAACATCACAGTTTAAAACTTACTACTTTAATAAACTCAACAGATTTCAAATTCTTTTGTTTAGATTGACGGATGCAATATGACTCTCATGATGAAATGACTTTGAAATTTTGTTTTTTAAAAAACAATGCAGTAGCCAGACAAGATCCTTCCATATCTATATTTGGTAAACGATTAGTTTCATAAAAAATCCTGACGTTCTGCCAATTCATTATGGTCTAGTGGCAAAATGTTGAATTTCTTCAAGTGACGACTTTATCCACCAATCAAACAGCAGAAGAATACTCTTAGGAGCTTTAAGGTTTTAAAAGCGTGCTAACCCATTTTCTGTGAGCTAGTGGCAAAATGTGAACTTTAATCGAGAACTTGAGGATATTTACATACTATTTGGAATGCTTTCTATTCCTTTTATCAAACTTTCTATTCGGAATTTATGTGAATTGGGTTTTAACAATTCGCGTTTGGAACCGTTGTATAGTATAAAGTTAAATTCGTTTGTAAGGGCAATAATTTACCTCACTACATGTCATGAACGTCCACTGCCAAGAAACTATTTAATAAGACGGCAAACTAAGACAACACCGTAAATAATACCATACAGGAATAAAACAGCCCTGGAAGCATCACTGTGATGAATATGTTGTCTCACCCGGGTAATGTTTAGTAGGATAAACATTACTTGCAAGTGTTTAGTATACAGTATGTAAAAATTCCTGACGTGATTTATTACAAAATATTAATTGAAATGTCGACATATCATATTTGAAAGAATCGAAGATTATTATATATTATGTGCCATTTCAGCCAAGTCGCTATTTAAGAAAATGGAACGTGCCGCCACGAGATCTCAGAGAATGGGACACCATGCTTAAATTTATAACAGTAATGCGTGTCTGCAGAAATACATTTTGCGTTTCTGGTACTTGGCGTTTACCAAGCTTTTCAGCTCTATGGACACAGTCAGTATTTAGAATAAACAATTTTCAGAGAATCTGCAAGACTACACCAATAGGGGGTGTCATCCCCAAAAATCACCCCATCTTTAAAATTGCCACGGTTAATAATCAACTGAAAGTTTACAAAATTTTAGTAACACCGCTACAATTTTAGGTATGCACCACTCAACTGAAAATCTTGACAGAGCCAGAAATTCTTTATGAAGCAGAAAAACTCAAAATTGTGGATAGCCTACGGGTCTACTATCTATTAACTTTCAAGATCGCCATTTTAAAATTTAGTAATTAATTGATTAACACACCAAAAAGCAAAAGTTTTAGAGTCCTTCCAACAGACCAAAGCCTTGGAATGTGGGTGTGGCTGAATCACGTTGCAGTTTGGGCAAATGCCAAGATATTTACCAGTTCTATAGTGTTAGGTCTACCTCGTGGGTCAGGTTGAACACGGGATGTGAAATATCGGAGTATGAACGGGACATGATAATGGGGAGCAGACTAATTAGATACGTCTCTTTCAAACGGCATAGGTATTCAACATTCATCAATCCGTAGTACTACATATGTAACGGGAATACCTTGCACAATGTACTACCATCAACTGTAGAAAGCACAGTGGCTGACAGGGCGTGTTTAATTACTGTGGTAAGTGGTATTTGGCTGGAACTGTCTGTAATAACGATACTAGTTTAAATCGTATCTACATGGCACTATGAACAGAAGATGCACCCGAGTGGCTACGTTAACACCACGACACTGGATAAACTTGGTGTCGTGAACAAAGTAATTGAAACTTGGAGGGGTGGGAAAATGTGAGGTGATCCAATGGCAGCATTCAGTGAAGTGAGCGGCTCAGTGAGAGTGATCTCCAGTGAGTGAGTTCTCACAGCGGATCCTTCGAATGCCTAATTTCGTTTATGCTCAATAAACAGTTGAATTTTATAAAGCGTATGGTTGAAGTTCCACGAACAATTGAATATCGCATAGCACAAAGAGTAGTAAATGTGGCACGTCGGGAAGATGTCAGACATATGTTACCATTTTTTTTATCGACGACGGATTAAATATGAATGTGGTCTTACATGTTCTAAGGCAATTGGTAAGACCACTAAATAGGATACTTCGTCTGTAACTGCTAGCCAAAGTTTTTAATAAAAATACTTTGTACTTTAAGATCGCAATTTGAGCGCGGAAACATATACTGGCTATAAACCTGGCTATTTAAAATTATAACGTTCGAAAACAGCTTAAGAATTTAATGTGTACGGAATAAGTTTATCCGTTTTATGTTCTGATTCAAGAAGTTCAGCTCTTTCATCTCGCAGTGAAGCAAGCAAGCACACAGCTAATATGTACCTCTAACACAGTATTTGATCGACATAAATATCTTTTAAAGCGCTAACATGTAGATCTAACATCTTACCAGACTGAAGCTGCTAATGCCCCTCATGGCTTGTTTTTTCTTTGGTAATATTTCTGATTAAACTCCTAGGTTATACTATATTTCTCTGCTCCGGAAGCCATATTGCAGTCGCACTTCCGAGAGGTCCGGCTCACAAGTGAGCGCGAAAATCTTTGCTCACAAAGATGGCGTCGGCTCACTGTGAGCCGGAAGTGAGAAGTGGCATTCAGAGGACGAATTCAGTGAGCCCTCACCACTCTGAATGCCACCATTAAGTTGCAGAAGTAGTTGTTTCGTCCCGATGGTAGAGGTCGATGTGGTGCAGACCCCCTATGTGACCATGAACCACACAGTAGTCAAGAAGGCTCGTGATACGTCCATACTGGTGTGTTCATGTGGGAGGGGAGATCTCCACCTAAACACCTGTGAATTCTATATTGCTTCTACATTTTTCTGACATCTCACCGCTACATTGTTTTGCTCTTACCTTCATGGCCTTCAATTTTCCTCACAAACACGAGATGTGCCAACAAAACAGGACAATGTACCGTGTTATCGGGCCCAAGTTGTCCAGAATTAGTCCGAAGAGTATTCTGCTCAGTTTCGTCGATTAGTGTGAAGATCGATATTGGAAACACGTCGATAGAAATTAGCAGAAATAGTTTCTTCGCTAAAGGAAACATGAAAAGTTATGTTCTTACTGGTAACAGAACTATACAAAATCGATGTTATGTATTACTCTCTCTTCCTTGAACTTTAAGCTTTGCTATTGGAGGAGCTTCGTTATCATTAGTTGATTCAGATGAATTGATTGGATTATTAATATGAAAAAAATACGTTTATTTTACTTTTGTAAATCCTTTATTTTAAATATAACAAAACTGACATTTTCTTGAATATATATATAAAAAAACACGTATATGATTTTGCATTGATCTGCATATTTTAATTTATTCACATATGCTCTTCTATAACGATATAGTATCGTCTATAAGATTCCAAAATATTTCATGTGAAGTAAGTTCAAGGCTTCAAACAACTAAGATTGAGTACCTGAAAAACTAGAGAATAGATCAAGAGATTAGGTTGGAAACATTATACGTAATCCCTGAGAATTATTTTTTGATCTTTGTACTTTCTTTAAAGTTGTCACTGAATGTACACTGAATTATTAAGTTCTATATTAAGGTCATTTAAGTCAAACTGGCATGTACTTGAAGTAGTGCCAGTTCCGTATGGAGGATTCTACCACTTATATTTTGTTTAAGTATCTCTAACAGTTTTTGAATTATTTGAGAAATACTTTATTTGAGTATGCTAAGAACATCCGAACATGAACCGATCTAGACACTTAAATCTCTTTATATTTATAATTATATACTTTAAACAAAACCCCTTTGTGAGGCAAATGCTGATAATTACAGACGAAATTATTGTTCTAGCCTGTAACCGAACTGAGATCTCCCACTTACCGACTTGGGCAGCAATGCTCCACATAGGTAAAGTCTCATAACTTTTATCGGCATGTACATTGTACCACTTGTGTATTTGGCTAATCGTTTCCACAGGGGTGCTACCAATCAGAGGAAATATGTATTAGTACGTGTCGTCGTGTACCTACACGGCGCACGCTCAGTGTAGAGACAACAGAGCTCGAGAAGAGTGATTTTGTTTAATTTCCTATTCGTAAGAAGTAATAATTTGGATGAACAACTAAGCCTCCACACGCTCACAGGTATGTATGAATCCTGTTGCATTTTTCTTCTAAAATATGCCACCTAAAAAGACCTTCAGTTCAACAACAAGAAACCCGAAGAAGGTAAGAAATCTGCAACAGTTGCCAGCGACAACTAGCGTGCCGAGGTGGCACAGTGGTAGAGCGCTCACCTCTATTGCGTGCGGTCTCCTGTTTGAACCCGGCTCTTTCCATGTGGGGTTTGTGATGGACAAACACCGTATGAATGGATTTTCTTAAGGTTCTCCTGTTTGTTGCCATTTTCTTCATTCCACCAACTATCTCATCATCATCCATTCGGTCTGAGCTAAAGTTGCCTAAAAGTCTTAAATAAAATTCAATTCAAGTAGCTAGTATTGCATTATTATGTTTTTTTGCATTGCAAAAAAACATAAGGAAGAAGATATGATTCGATGTTTGAAATGTTGCGAATGGTTTCGTACAAAATGTGTGAAAGTAAACCCAAAGAACAAAATATTTTACTACGAAGAATGCAGATTTGCATAGATAGAATTGACTGGTTATTTCAGTAATGTGTTGTGTTAAAGAGCGTCTAGTTTTGTTCAACTGCTTGGTTTCAATGATTTCATTTTATTTAATATTTTTTATTTCTGCAACCAAAGTTGCCAAACCATTCATTTGTAAGTCAAGCTATGTCATAAACACATACACATTATCACCCTCTGATTTTCATCTTATAGTAATCCTTCCAAAGTTATATTTTACTACCGGTCAAATTTGTAATACTGGTGGCTCAATTCAGAAGACCTTCTTCTAAATTGTACCATTTTGCATCACAGTTTCTAAACCATCATACCTGGAGTTTTGAAAATGCGTACCTACAGTGGAGGAATAAGACAAGCTGGAACCCGGAGTGAACTTGATTGAGGCCCTTTCGCGAACACAATCGTGAGTGCAGACTGCCACTATTGGTCGTAATAGTTGCTTCCCCGTTACTTTGAGGCCCTCAGGAAACTGGGGGCTCACGGGGACTTACTAGCCAGAACGGAAAACTTCTCATTTACTCGCTATAACCAATTCATGATCATGAATATTGTGATTGTGTAGAGTCATGCTTTTCAACCATCCAATTATAGTCAGGCCCAAAAGTAAGAGTCCTGAGACGGAATAGTTATTGCATCACCGATCACCATCAAGGTGCTCTACTGATTTATTTTAATGAGCGATTATTCATTTGGGTCGACGACCACCGCACAGTGCGACAAAAACCCCAAAACACAGCGAAATTAATACCGTCTGAACGCTGAGGAAATGTTGGTTGGATCTTGGTCAGGGGTCTGCTATCTGCTTCACATTCACGTATTATACGAGATACAGCATGCTTCGTGTTGACGAAAGCGCTAAAAACAGTTGTTCAATGGGTTGTTTATATCACAGATTTCTTCATAATTTCGTCTATCGTGAGGTAAATTGATTAATGAAGTCTTCCTAGGTACAAAACAAACAGAGTTTCTTCCAGAATATATTATTAGGGGAGCTCGTGGGGGCTCATGAAAATTATAAATAATGCATACTGACTCTAACGTGCTAAAAATATAAAACAGTAGACCTTAATGTTCCTTAACAATATGTTGTACTTTCTTAGTTACCCTCAAAATAACAAGAACAATATGTGCTATTATATACGTATTTCAGTATACGTAAGAGTAATAGAAGTGTTAACACATATTCTTTCGGGAGGACGATTGGAAACCCAACATGAGGCGAAACATCCCACCGAAAGCATACCTGAAAGAAACAGTTAAACTAAACGCCGTTGATGATATCAAGACTAGCTTGCTTGTTTTTGAACCAAATGAAATTTTTAAGCATTGTATAAAAATAATTATCAACACCATTAATAAAACTCAAGAAACGTACTTCAAAGCACGCCAAAATAAACGTAACAAAAAATGTGGAATTAGTAAACCATAGGTATGTGAAAAACACAGAGGCTAACAATTATCTTTCGAGGCGTCCATTTCCAAACGTATCCTTGTTCATGTGCCTTAAATGTTAGAAAATTGGCACAAATACTTATTATACACTTCTATTTTTTAAACGCATGAGCAGGTTTTAATATCTTAGAAATAGTTGGAGGTGATTGTTGTAAGTTGTATATACATATTTTACTTTGGCAAAAATAATATTAGAAAAATAAAATTATATAAAACTTTTACTGTTAATTATATTTCTATCCTTTACTTTGTTTAACGAAATTCAAATGAATTTGAAGACTTTTGGAATCGAAAAATCTTTCTAATGTGTTCGAAAGTGATAAAACAAACGCAAAAGTGCCAATTTATCTCAATTTCAAATTTTTTGCAGAACGACCCGTTTGGAAAAGAACACCTGACTTGTATCTTCTGAAGTAATCTTAATGCCTCTAATGAGTCTAATCCATGCACCTTGCACACCAGCTCCCTCTTCACCCCATTCCCCTACTTCGTTACTACTGTGAACCAGTTCTTTGCTTCTCCGTTGTCTTTTGTTGACAAAATGTGCGGATTTCATATGCATCATCACCAAGAATTTACGCGCGCAACGCATTTTCTCAGTTTGGGGAGGTTTTACGCAGAAGGTTGGAGCTAGTGGCAGCTAAGTGTTGAATGCCGTGAAGTATTTATCCTAATCTTTATATTAAGGATAATCTAAAGCAACGATCTCCAACAAAAGATGGCAGCACTACCTCCGTATATGTTTAATGTATTTTCAGTATTACACGAAATTTCATTGCTGCTCCTACAAATTCAAGCCAAAAGAGTTCAAATTTTCAGGGAAGAGAGTTCATAACCAATACAAGAGAATGATCGATGACGATTTTTAATTTTCTTTTTGTTCATGGTTGAAAGAGCTTCATTTTTATAGGTTTCGATATTCACAACAACAATGAAGTGATTTCAACAATGATGGAAAACGAAAATAAAAAAAAATCGGCATCGATTGGTTATGAACTTTCTTCCCTGAAAGTTTGAACTCTCTAGGCTTGAATTTACAGGAGCAGCAAGGACATTTCGTGTAGTGATAAGAATACATTAGACATATAGGGAGATAGTGCTGCCATCTTTTGTTGGAGATCGTTGCTTTAGATTATCCTTAACGAAAAATCAAAGTTTGGCCTCGCTTGGCTCTTTTTGTGTCTCTATGAATTTGGGAAAATCATCCAAAATTTTACATTAGTTTTCGATGTACTGTATATATATATTACAAAAACGTTAGGATAGAGCTCTCAACTACATTGAAGATATGATTACACTCTAGCGGAACAATAGAATCTACGATACATGTTACATAAATTATTTGCCTCATTGGCAGTTGCAAACAGATAATGTACATAACCGCATTCCGAAATTTTTTAAAAAAAAAAAGGCGGAGGGAACTTTGAGCTCATATGCACTAATCATTATGCGTTTCAGGATTAGAAACGAAGTAGTTTAGTGTGTATTTGACATCTAACTACAACATAAGATAGTTTTCGAGTTTATTTTTTAAATTTAAATTGTGGTATTCTGTCGTATTTTTTCGATTTTGTCCCACTGTGCAGCGGAGGTCCCTATGACATTTGAGCCATGGGGTGGTGGCACCGCTCGCCCCGCCCTTGCGCCGCTACTGCGTACGTAAATGGGCAAAGGACTGAGCTACAATACACAGTTCTTACATTTCACTAATCTGCTATAGATTATATATAAATCAAGCCAATGCCGAAAATGGTACAATTTATGAGACTTTTCCCTACATAGAAAGTTGGCCGTGCTGTGATGGTTATTAACGTGTTCCGTCTACGTTGTAACGAGACCTAAGTAAGTTTTTTCGTTAAATTAGATTTTAGCTAAGCATCCCTTTAATGGAAACCAATAAGTAATTTCTGAGAACAAACATTAAAGCCAAACAATAAATATAATTTATAATAACGTCAAAACATCTTGAATAAAAAGAAATCATGTGAAGCAAGTCTCTAGTATAGATGGAGAAGTGCTATATATTTCGAAAACCTTTGGAAACTAATTATAAAAAGTGTTTTTAAGTATTAGCTTCAGTTTGCTCTATATCATGAATTCTATAATCTGTCTACAACATAAGAGTTTTCCCAGCTACGTCATGAAGATATTGGGCCGTATGAATAAATGCTTCGAAGCATGAGCATGAAGGAAAAGCATTTGCTCAGAAGCCAAAGGTCGAAGGAAAAGAATTTGCTTCAATTAGTACGAATAATTCATATACATTTTAATTCATGCTTTTGCTTCGAGTAACAGAAGCAAATGCTTCACTTCCGGTTGAGCACGAGCTTTTGGTTAATTCACTTCGAAGCATTTACTTCAAAATTTGCAAGCAAAAGCATTTGCTTCTTTTTTATTCATCAGGCCCATTAACGAACTTGAGAGACGATTGCTAGATTTAAATATAGTGCAGAGCCTGTACAGCACTAACTGGAAATAGAGTTTAATAAAGTTTCCAACAGAATTATTTACAATGACTAGTTCTGTGGTTGTGAAGTTAGAAATGCAATATAATGTTTTCCCTGTCTTTTATTTGATGCCGAATTAAGGGACAATAACAGGATTCAGTGAATCAACTGCACAATTCTACCTCAAAGAGAGAGAGAGAGAGAGAGAGAGAGAACATCGGTCCCCACTTGTGTGCACTAATCTAGTTATATTTAGTAAGTCCATAAGGAGAACTAATAAACTTAGGCCTAATATAGTCAGGTTGCTTTAAGATTTTCTATCAGTTTATGTAACTGCCGCTTAAATGGCTTTTGCAAGGAGGTCGTTATCTTCACTTTGAAAAGTTTCCAGGTCAAATGATTTTTGCTTCTGGGTGACCGATTTACTTATCTTAAACGCTTTCCTTTTTAAAAGCTTTTCTTCAGAGGTAATTTTGATAGGAAGCAGGCCATTGGGAGTATGTAATCGTTTCACCTCGAAAGACTGACATGTGACACTTTGGTTAGAATCATACATATAGTGCAAACGGAGCAGATAGCTATCGCGAACCATCCCTTACAATGCTAATGTCATGTGGTTTTGCTGTGGTAATACAGAACTAGAGCCCCTATGAACAATAACACTCATTGTATTGATTATTTAAAAAAAATACCTCTCCTGAAAAAATTTGAACATTGTATATCCGTAATACGTTCAAATAATTATATGTTTATACGTTTGAATTACTATAGTAGCATTATTCAGTTGAAAAAAAATAAAAAAAATTTTTAAGGACCCACTTTCCTTAAAGAAATCGTACTAAAAAGTAGAACATCATTTTTTTGTGCATGACTAAATGAAAAGCATGGGGTGTGCTCTCATATACAGTCATTTTATAAATTTTAAATTGGCGCGCCCCATGCTTTTAGTCATGCATAAACAAAATTATGTTTTACTTTTTAGTATAAATTGTTTAAAGAAAGTGTGTCTTTAAGAATTTTTTTTCGATCTATTTCTGTGTTCAGATACTTTTTCTCAAGCTAATAATTTTGTGACCCAAATCCTAAAATGTTCTGAAACCAGTCAAACGCAACATCATAACAGGTTAGTGATTATTATAGGATAAGGAAATGTTAAAAAAGATATTAAAATATGCTTTTAAAATATATAAATATATGAAAGTAAGAATGGAATATCATTTGTCACCCGACTTACGTTGCTGTGTAAATTTTCATAATTGTATAACGTGGTGAAATGAGTTAAATTAACGTTGTAAGATTTGAGGACATCATGCACCATTGTGAACTAAAGAAAAGTCTGTAAAAATACCAAGCGTGCACTGACATTAGGGTGATTAAAAAAATGAAGCTTCGAATTTTTCACGGGACACCCTGTCAGTAGCTTCTCTTTGATGTAAAACTAATGCTGTGTAATTTTTATCCCATTCAAATAACTTTTAGAGGTCGCTACCGGGCATTAAAGGTAGTGAGAAAATACAGGGTAAGTCAACATGATGTACCCGATTTCATAAATTTACTTTGTGAAATATAATGAACATATCTGAATGTAATACATGTGGTAAGAAGGGTAACTCTCAAAGTTTTTTTCAGTCACATCACAAGTGCTCTATGTGAGCACCTCGCGTAACACGACACACTTCAAGCCGATAGTCTATCTCCTGCCAAACCTTGTGTAGTGTGTCACGGTCAATCTCTGTAATGGCTGCTGTGATGCGGGCGCGAAGGTCACCCAATGTTGTTGGAAGTGGTGGTACGTAAACACGATCCTTTATGAAACCCCACAAAAAGAAATCACACGGGGTCAGATCTGGAGAACGAGGTGGCCAACGAATGAGAACTCGATCCTCCTGAGATGCACGGCCTACCCAGCGCTGTGGCAATGCCTCATTGAGATGATCCCGAACGCTGCCATGGTAATGCGGAGGGGCACCATCCAATT